>JAPXVT010000002.1:13205413-13217091 GCA_029823135.1 Acanthurus reversus | reverse complement strand
AGTTGTGCCATCATTTCAGGAACGGCCTGTGGGAACTGTCCGGCACTGACAGAGTCATACTCAAATTTAGATTTCTAAACTACAAAGTCGGCTAATCGCCTTGTGAACTCAGTGCCAAGTGGTCAGTTTATCGGTAAAATGTGTTATTGGGAACACAGTGATGGAGACCTGGCATGCCATTGTCTGGCAACACAGAAAGTGATCAAAGTTTTCCCTGAAGCTGGACGTTGAGTATGTCACACAAAAACACCAACACAGCAGTAGGGGAGCGGGTGCTGGCGCTTGCAGGTCGTTATGGGCGGCACAGCTTTTACAGTGAATTCTGGGACTTGTATCATTGTTGGGTGCGCGATATAGTCAACCGGTGCGCGGACCATTTATGTTAGACTTTGTGTGCCATTTATGTTACCTTGTGGGCCAGAGATAATTGCATTGTGGGCCGGATATGGCCTGTGTGCCTTGAGTTTGACACATGTGATTTAAAGCATACCGAGGTCTTTGCAATAGTCTTCATTGGAGCACATGATCATGCCAGGTAAGAGGGGGCTGAACTGAGAAGATTACTGTGGCAGGCGAGTGTTTGGTCCAGTCCATCCATGCAACGTCAGCGCAACAAAAGTGACACACAGCTGCATTGGCTTTAAAGAGTCTTTATAGTTGAAGATTTAACAGGTTGCTAAGGGGGTTGGCAACCAATCCAAGAGACATAGAAATCTTACGAATAACAAGAAAACAGTTGCGTCTTGGCTTACCAATAGTCATCCAGTAGATCTCTCGTGGTGGGACTCCTTCCGGAGGGTCACAGTGCAGAGTGATCGGCTCTCCCTCCTTAACAACAATGGGATCAATTCCCGCCTTTGGAAATTTGGGGATACCTGATCAAAACACAACAAGCAGACATGAAACAAAATGCAACACAAACAAAATACACTTGCATGATATTTTGTAAAAGCATTAGTCGGAAAATTCCAGATAAAAGATGAGCTGCAAAAGATACTCACTGGCAACTTTCAGTTCGATCTCCTCCGTCATGGCCGTGCCGTGCTTGTTAAACACGTAGCATCTATATTTGCCCTGAAACTGGGCGAGGTGCTTGTTATGAAGCACAAAAGTGCCGTCTGTTTTGTTTGTCATGATGTATGGAGGGACAAAGTCCTTGCCATTTTTTGTCCATCTGTATCTGTTGGAGAAAAATCAGTTCAGTGGATTTCCATAACTGAAATACAGAATATCTTGTGCAAGTGATGGCAGTGTTTTTGTTATGGTGGAGATCACACTCACTGTGGTGGTGGGTTGCCTCTGGCTTCACAACTGATCTTTACAGTGTGATCAAAAGGAAGGGCAACAATGGGACTAGATGAATAAGTTATTAAAGTTGGAGGCTGCTCCACTATAAAATGAAGAAACACACACAAAATAGTTACAATAACGTTCAAATTTCAGTTTTTGTTATATGATGACACTGCAAAAAATGTACACAACACAACATCTTTATTTTCCAGTTTCTATGATGGTGTGAAAAATAATTTGTAACCTTCTAATTGAAGTTTTTGGCGTTGTGGCATATTGAAAGTTTTTCTTGTCTCTGTAATTGAACCTAAATAACATTTAAATACACATTACATCATATGGGTCAAAGTGGGGCTGCACTCATGTCATGATTACTTGAGCATTCAGACTTCTCTACTTTTGTATTAAAGGTTCATACATACAGCTGTAAAAATATGAAACAGGTTTGGGGTTTTTTTCCCTTCTCCATTTTTCTTACTGCTACTTTTCTTACTTCTTACTGTTTTTTACTCCCTCCTACTACTCAGTAGGTCAAGCCAAGCAACACTGCATAGTCTGGACAAATAAAGTTCCTTAGCTACAGCCGAACACTGCACTAAAATAGCACACTTCGACTTGATTGTGTTCTTAGCTCTAAACAAAGAAACCTCTGCAGCAACACTTGAGCCTTAAACAATTTACTCTAAGTTGCTATCTGTTGAAAAGCTGCAAACATTTACACTCATGCACGATGGATCGCTAAAAGAAAGAACACCTTTTGATAAATATTTTGCTATTGACACTCTCTTACCTTCCAAGGGGATGTTGAGGCCTGTAGCCCTGGAGGTCAGGGCCAAAAGCAGAACAAGCTGCAGGCTCCCCACCAACCTCATCACCCTCTACTAGTTAATGGATCAGTGGAGATAAAGAGAGCGTGGGGATGCAGATCAACAGGTGTCACTTGGAATTTGAAAGGCACAGAGGACCTGGAAGAGCCAGAATAAGATCAAAACACATGTTTACAAGTCGAGTCATTAAACCTGGAAGAAAGCAACAGTTTGACTAACAGTGGTCGGATTAGGTCCCTGCAAGCATCTGTTTCAACCACACAAATGCAGGGCTGAATGAACATCAGAGGGAGAGTTGTTTAGCTCTAAATGGACTGCGAATAATCACGCTTAAGTTAACAATGTTGAAAACAGGTCCTTTATTCAAAGGTCTGACTGCCAAGTGAGAGTAAAGAAAACCATAAGGCAAATACATAAATAAGTTCTGACAACATAAAAGCACATCAAACCCACACGCTTTTCAGTGATAATCCCAATTAAAATGCATTAAAGAATTTTTTCATTTTGATAATCTCATTTCAGACATGCTGTGCCTCAGGGCAATAATAAAGCTTTTCATGATGTTTTAAAGTAAATGTAGATTATTTAAAGGGCATTTATTGAATGAATCTGAAGATAGAACGGTTACAAAGGAGTAGGAGTAAGTATCATCAACGGACTTAATCATTTTAAATTAAGTCTTTTCAATCCTTATTTTTACACTTCAATAATAGTTACTCCATATCCAATATTAAATGTCTTTGATTTTTTTTTGCATAAAATAAAATACATTCAAAGTGCTGTAATAAGGCCCTTTAAAGCACCTGCGCAAAATTGATGCAAAGTCTCAGACTGCCATTCAAAGTCAGTTGTCTCTTATTGTTGTGATTAAGTAGCACGACACAGCAGAGCACTTGTTTGGAGATTACCCTTTGAACTGTAAAGCCTGAGTGGTGGCATTGCATGGCATGCTTACAGTAAACCGACTGGCACAAAGCCGCTGTCTGCTACGATCGCTAGATCCAAGATGGCAGACTATAAAGTGGTCTAAGCCTGTTTGTATTTCACGGCTTAGCTCTCCCAGTGCTGAGACTGCGGCAGCAGTGCTGGCAATGCCAGAAGAGTTCACCCTCCAGCTAATCCTGCTATCAGGAGAATGAAGGCGGGGAGCTCCAGTCGTCATACAGTACGCTGCTTAATGATGAGTGCTTCTCCGGGTTCTTCTAAGGACACAAAGCTGCACAAGTCGTCCCGTCTTAGTTAAAAAAAGGTTAATGTGGTAATTGCTGTAGACTAGATGCAGGATTAAGCTGCTTGAACTTAGAATCAATTAAACAAATTGAGAGATTGAGGCAGAGTATTATTTGCAATAAGGACTTGTGTGATTAGCTTCCGCTGGATTGAATGGTAAACAAAGCTGGTTAGGTTTGTTTGGTTTGTTCCAGTAGAGTAAACATACATTTTCATGTTGTAATGAAGCTGTAAGCCTCTGTCATTCTTAGTCTAATGCTATTGTATATGTATTTAACATTCACTCATACCCACATAAGCACGCCTGCACACAAAGATACAGCTTTGTATTAGAGACCACCTACAGCACTACTGCACGGGCATGAGTAAAAACTTCAGTGACAGCGTTGTGATTGAAATCACAGACAGAAAACCGCACCAGCACAGCAGAGCACGCCGAGTCCTTGTTAGGTGGGAGGCCCGGAGTCCACTAATGACGTGAGAAGTGGGACCTATTATCAAGATTTATGTTGATCCTGGAAACACAACAAAAACTGAACAAGCCACTTTCATTCATGTGCAGCAAATCCAGCAGCTGGTGCACACCCAAGGAACCTTTATGCCGGGCAAATGACTAAGCTGCATATGCACGTGGAGATCTGCAAACCCTTAATAACTTCAACAACTATGACACAGTGAGCATGAAAGGCAGAATCCTAAGAGCGTTTAATGGGGTGGAGTCCCTGTGTAAACAGATAACAAAGCATTTGTTTTGGGAGAAAAGGATCTATTACCTGAACGCATGTCAGATCACAGCCACAAATCCGCAGGGATTGTGTTTCCTAAACCAATGGTTGGCCAGGGCAAGAAGAGTGTGACTACTACATGACTAATCCTTGCCAACACACACTGTACACAATGACCCCCTCCCTTGCTTTAAACTTAAATCTCAAAGTACAGCCTCCCTCAGATAAACCAGTATCCCTACAGACAATGTACAGCATGTACATGTATAAAGTTCAGACTGTAAAGTAATGTAAAACTTTTTAAATAATAATCTGTTCAAATCCATAGAGAGACCGCCACTTAAGGACTAACAGCAGCATACGTCTCAAGAAGCGTACTTACTGTTTTTTGAGTCATTCCACATCTTAAGTCCACCTCTAGGTGAGGCCCAAGGCGGCTGCACTACAAGTCCATAGAAAAGTTTGGGACAGGACCATCCAAGGATCATTCCAACAGCTCTCTATGAACCAGCATCTCTGACATGTCCTTTGTCCTCCCCCTCACGTTGCTCCTCTCCCGGTGCACAGACACGCCTCCTTGCCCGCCCCTCCACTCAAGCAGCTAAAGGAGCGACAGGAGACTCACTGAAGTGACATATGTCGCCAAAGCCTCTCACTTGGCAAAGAGGCTCTCTAAGCCTTTGACAATGACTGGGACAAAGCCTGCACTGCGGGGCTCCTCAGTGAGCATTAAAGAATGGGCAGAGAGGAAGTACAGGCATGTCTCTCCCTCTCTCTCTTTCTCTCCCCCATTTTCCTGGATCCTTCCATCCTTCCTTCTACACTCTACACACGCCCATTTACACCCGGCTTCATCTCAATGATTTTAATGCAATGTGCGTGAGCCTCAATGAAACGAGAAGGGAGTCATCTTCTCTCAAAGGACCGGAGCTTTTGTGGAAGTGCACTTTCATTTCATAGCAGTGCTGCGGGGTATTGATAGATGAAGGCATGGACTAACACGTCTGAAAAAGACACGATGGTGTTGATAGCAGGCCACTGGGATCTTTCGCAACTTCATTTGGCTTTTTCTTTCCGTTTTTTTTTTTTCTTTTAAAGGTTTTTATCACACAGCCACCAGCTCTTATCCGGAGATGAGCAAAGACGTGTATCAATTCAATCTTTATTTGTCCTAAATCTATTCAAACAACTTGAATCGCTCTTTTATGCAGAGATCCCTGATGTTATCTATCCTTTATTCTCTCTGTATGCCCCATTTATATTACAAGGACCAAAGCATGGATTTGCAACACAGGAAGTGTAACAGACACTGTCCTGAGTTTAAAATGTTTTTCAGTTTGTTTCCAGATGGAGATCTAAAATGCAGCATATTTTTTAAGTCTAATGGGCATAATGACCACACCTATTGTGTAACCAGTGTTTACACTGTCCTGCAGGGGCTTTCAACTGGCAAGAAAAGGAGTTGACATTCACAGCTCCAGTTTATTAGCAGCCTGACACTCAGTAGTGCTGCTTCCTGCTAGTCTTAACCTGAGATGATCTATTCTGATGTGAAGAATGGCTGAATTAGTATTAAAGACAGCTTCAGAGAGCACTCCTGGAGGGAACACGCTCTCACCCGCATTTACTCTGCCTCACAAAGAAATTAGACGTGTCAGCACTATTATCCCACTTTTGCGTTCATTTATTTGCATTAGTTATGAAGCTCCATTCTTCATAATGGCCTACTTTTACTTTCAAGCCTAGACTGATTCAGGCTTGCTCAAAATTTAACCTTGAGCCACTCTCAACATAATTACATAGTCCGTTTAAAATGGCTGTCATCACTTCAAATGGAACTTTTCCATGTTTAAGGGAGCACGACTTTTTGTAAACATGGACGAAACCTTACAGGCAAAGCTCAAAGGACTTGGATGTTCACTCAGAGTTTGACTTCCTATGCAAATGTGAGTCCATGTGTACAAAAGATTAATGTAAATCAAAAGAAAATAGCTGTAGCATTACCAAATATACATTATCAAGTCTAAGTAAATATATACACTGAGTGGTTAAACTTGGTGGGAACTATGACATGCCAAGTTAGCACAGAAAGGAAAAGAGACTAAAAGTACAATAAAAAAGTTTGATGCTTGCATAATAAAAAAATCTTTCTAAATATATTTTATGACAGCATATTTTTATTCATGAGTAGACAGACAGAAAATTAATCTACAACTGCTTTGACAACATTTTTTTTTTTCCCCAAGCAAAAACCACAAACATTTGCAGGTTCCAGCTTTTTCAGTCTGAGTTTCTGCCCTTCTCTGTTTTATATCATAACTTTATATCAAACTGAACAGTTTGAGGTTTTAGATTTTTGGCCGAAGACAGACAGGACAGGAGAAAAAACATTACCTTTGACTCAACTGTAATGGACATTTTCTTCTTCATCTTTTTGTCACTTTATCAACCAAAGAACTAACTGATAAATGGAGAATTTTCAGAATGATTGATAATGCAAATATTTGTTGGCTGCTCCCTGTAAATATTTTGACCTGCCATATCAGACTGATGACTGACTTTTTTTAAGGAGAATCATAAATTTTATAGAGTCTGAGATTTATATTTTTGTCATGAAAACATTTACAAAAAATTCTTTTACAAACAAGCAAACAATGTTCTTACTTCGAGTCATACAAATATCAGCTATTTATGTGTGCTAAAAATTGTGCTATGTTAAAATATAGTTATAAAAAACATAACTCAACTTGCTTTTGATTAAAGTACCATTGTTCCAATTATGACTCACAGCTCACTGACAACAATTGCACAACGAAATAAACAAAAGTCAATGCACAGAATTTCTTTCAAGTGTCTTCACAACCAAACAACCTCATCCATGAATTCCAACTAAACGTCTGCACAAACATCCTAATTGTCTGTGATGACTAACTGTAAAGGCGGCCCTGCCCAGTGCTTTTGTCATGATGAACTTCCTCCACAAGAGTCCTCGCCTCTGGTAGTTTCCGATAATTACAAGTCACCTGCTTCCGTCCTTATGCAAAGCTCACAAGTAGGTAGTGATTACAAAATACCGCCCAAACAAACCCAGGAAAAGCTTGACACACATAAATAAATATGTGTGCGTGATGAATATAATCTCAGAAAGAATGAAAGGGCCACACACGCATGTACTGTTAATATATTACAACAGCAGCTGAGGTCGAGACCCATTCATTTTCTCTTTTACATTCTCACACGCTGCTTGAAATAACAGTAAAAAGGGTCTCAGTGAGTGTTGTTAACCCTTGCAACAGTCGGTGTAGACACAAGCACACATACAACTGCACACACAAAAGAAAACGCATCATGACATGCTTTGCTGTCAACACAGACAATGACAGCAATGATGGAGGAGGTTTCAGATGGTCAATAAACATCAGCTGGGGCTGACGGACGGGGAGCCAGCCTTCAGGCAAACTCTATTCAAGAAGGAATACAAAGGTGCTTTTTCAAACAAAAACTTTCACCTGTCTACTTTGTTTTTGCAACACACACAAGCTGATTTTAACTCAAAAGGGCCGGGCTACTTAATGTCTCATTATTAAAATTCAGGACGTTAAACACGGATGTCATTGTAAAGAATGTGCAACTATGCAAAAATTTCTGACTATCCAGAAGACCCTTATTACTGAGTCATGAAGAAAGCCATGGATGATATGGGAGTACCGAGTATGCGTCGTCTTGCGCACA
Organism: Acanthurus reversus; assembly: GCA_029823135.1. Lineage (NCBI taxonomy): Eukaryota > Metazoa > Chordata > Actinopteri > Acanthuriformes > Acanthuridae > Acanthurus > Acanthurus reversus. The sequence goes on along the minus strand of JAPXVT010000002.1, from coordinate 13,209,287 downwards.
CCCTTCAACTTGTCGTGCACGAGGGTCTGCTCTCTCAGTGCAGCCTCACAGACACACTAGTTAACGCGAGGAAGATTATAGGACATTTCAAACATTCTCCCTTGGCCTATTCACGTCTGGAAGATATCCAGATTAATCAGAAGACAGAAGTCAAGCGCCTGCAGCAGGATGTGCAGGTTAGATGGAACAGCATTAATGCATTGCCAAAGTATCGGCAGATACTCAAAATCAAATGACTCAGACTCGGACTCTGGGGCAAAAAAATGTGATTGGGACATCCCTAGTTCTAGATTTTAATCAAAATTTTTGGTTTGATCGACAGATTTAGCGACGGAAGGGCAAACCCTAAAAACGACAAGTAAAACACTGGTGGCTTTGAGGAACGTGTCTCTAAATGTGTATATGATTTGTGACTAGTCTGAGTGTGTATTACTGGTACTGGTACAACTGATATTGTTACTATCCAGCCTTACTTGTTGTTGGCATTTCAGCCACACCTATGAGTGACATCTGCAGATGTTATCTGATTACTCCGTGCAGCCAACACTATCTTTTGCTTTGTTACTGATCGCCCTGCTTATCTATAAAAGAACAACACAGCTTGGAGCAACTGATTTACTAAACTAGTGCCAAAGTCAGGCAAAGTCATGTAGTTCTACCATGAGGGGTGACTGATAAGTTAAAGTAGAGAGAGATGAGTACACATCTTGGTTAATGCATGCACAGTTCAACTCTTTGAGTGATTATACAGAAGTTCAAAGTTAATAACTTTTGTGGTATTCTGGCTTCAGGTACTTAAATATTGCCAGTCAGTACGGTCTGAGAAATAGACAACATCGTCCTTCATGCTGTCATCCAAGAATGCAGTTTTGAATTCATCCAACACCCGGTCTCTTCACCTGATGTGACATCCTCAGACTACTGCCTCTTTTCAAAGATAACGAAGGAGCTTGGTACTTGCTATTTTGACAGCTATCACTGTCTGACGATGTCATTAGTGCTGCGGACCATTTTCTGGAGGTCTGACATGCCAACTTCTATAAAGAAAGGAGCCGTATGCTCCACAACAGCTGGATTGATTGTGTAAATGTCATGCGATGAGATAATCACTTATTAGTCGCACAACGGGGAAATTGTGGTGTAACAGCATCAAAGTGAATAGCAGAAAATGAAAGGTGCATCAGCAAGGAAAGAATAATAAAAAATAAATAAGTAAACAAGCACCAAGCAATAGCAAACCATGCAGTATAAGGAAAAAATATTTAAAAAAACATAGAAGAAAAATATAAACAGTATGTAAGATATATATGCAGTATGAATAAATGTGTTTCGGATGGGGGACTGTGGGAGAGGACTACGTTATAATGCTATAATTAATGTTCCAGGTTTTCTGAAACTGGCTCTTTCTTTCATAAGCCATGAACTTATCAGTCACCCTCCTCAGTGATATCTTGTTATTTTTCAGATACAGTAACCCACTGATTCATGGCAATGTGGAAAAGCCAAAATATCAAAAAAAAAAAGGAGAACGTTTATCTTTTAAGTATCTCATATTCAGTTTTTATGTTTACTAATGAGGAGAGAAAACATGAGCAGAATTTTCAAAACAAGGTCTAACGGCCTACAGCAGCAATTCCCTCTCAACACATAAAGATTTTAAGCTCCTTTTAAGCTAGTAAATAACAACTCTCCTTACCTCTAAGTTCAGCGCCTCTTTCCTTCATTACTTGTTGGTGCAGTAACACGCGCCTCGTTTCTGTTTCAGTCTCCCGAGCACTTCAGCAAGGTAGTAATCATGTAAGTCTGGAATTCACACAAACAGCTCTCTGACACACACCAAACACATCCACATGAAACCTGTGCTTCCAGTATTATGTAAAGAGGCAGGAGAGCTACACTTTTACATTGTATGCAAACATCACAGGTTTACGGCAGAAGCGTGCAGCCACTTTAAACATTTGCACACTGCAAAGCATATCCACGTGGTGAATGGGAGGTTGAAAACTTAGCATTTGGGTACTTCCATAGATTTTTAATTCATACTCCCCTATCATGTGATCTACTTGAATTAAGCACACACTGCTTTGTACTCTTGGACTGTGATTGATCTCTACAGTAGATTTGGTTTGTAAATTTAAACCACACTGAGGGCTTTGAGGGCTTTAAAACTCCACTTATACCAAAACATAGGTTTCATTCCTCCATCTTTTAAGGTAAATATTACATTAGTACAGCACATGTGCTGTGCAAATGTTTGGAGGTGAGATGCTCAATTACATGCCGACAAGCTTTGAGTGATTCCTGCACTGCCACACAGAGCTTTCTGGAATGTCATGTGAGGAAATGCCAGACAGAGGCAGCCTGGCACGCAAGTAGTTGGCACGCTATGACAACCTTACATTCATGATACCGAAGCACAGACCTTCTGGTTTAGCAATTACTACACAAAGAAATATTCTCTCCTCCTCTACTGATCATGAATTATTGCAAAACTGAATTTCCAGCATGCTGAGTGACACAGGCCACAAAACAACATGAATCACTATAGAAACACGTCCTTTGCAGGAGTGAGGAGTGACAAAGAGTGCCATTCAGCAGCTTAATCAGTTTGCCACAGCTAGCAGCACAGGGAGAGACAGTGTGGAGACAAGCAGTCACACTACACTTCCTCCCTTCACACATTTGGGCCGCGAGAAGACCTCTTCACACCTTCCTTCACCCTGACACATTGTTCGTCGCTGCTGCAGGGAGGCAGATAGGGGAGCAGTGTTGTGCTCTATGGTCTGAACTAAGCTGGTAATTAGTTTATGGGATAATCTTGAAGGCCTTAAGTGGTATTTAGCTGGGTTGGTAAAGTCTTTTTTAAGGCCAACAAATGGAAGGCATTTGGCTTCAAAACCATGATTTGTGTAAGTCTAGTATTTTGATCAAACCTATGTCTGCGAAAGTTTGACTTCAAATATGAGGATTTTGTGGGATTATAGTGCCCCTTCATGTCCAACCCATTATTAGTAAGTGTGAGCTGGTCTGGTTCCTCTCTGCTAATTTTCTATTGCGCCTTCCAGATGCAATTTGACATACAATTTGATACCAATCAAAGCAATAACATCTGACCTCAAATCAGTAAGAATCAGTATGACAAAAAGAGTGACATAGCAACAAGTGACACGTTGCAATTTGCGGTGTTGTTTGGTACGGTTTCAAGATAGAAAAAAGGGAAGCCAGGTCATAAAAGTTCTCAGTTTAGGGATAAACAAATACTAAAATGTCTTTCTGATTTGAGGCAGCAAATAGGTAATCCAGTTACTGAATCTTGATGTATATTTGATCAGAACTGTCTAGTTTGACAGTTTGATCATTTTTTTGTGCCCGCTGTGTAGAGCAAGCTTGATGACTGGACAAACAATCGGTTCATATCAGTGAAAAGAGTAACATGGGACTTTTCAATCTGGAAGTATAACAATTCTCTGTCACTTATCATTTCAAACCTTCTCTATACAAATAAGTTGTCGTGACTGGACAGGACAGGTTCAGACTTCCTCTCTAAATGGGAGAGAAACTGTCAGAGGTGATAAACTATGATGATTCAAATGGTTCCCAGGCTAGGATTATAGTGATGAGTTTACAAATATTACTTTATAAGTAAAGGTCAGTATGAAATATGTACTTTATAGTCTTATTATATATATTTTAAATTATATTTCATCAAATTTTTTTAAGTGTTTGTTAATGTATCGATTCATGTACTTAGCTCAGACACAAAAGACTTGAAGTTCAGTTTCAGTATTTAAACACAATGCATTCTGGAAACTTGAATTATTGAGGAATTTTGAAACATGATTTTCATGGGGTTTTTTTCTTTATTCATTTAGTT
>JAPXVT010000002.1:13150294-13167804 GCA_029823135.1 Acanthurus reversus | reverse complement strand
TGCTTGTATCAAGAAATATCAAGATAAGAGGTAAGACACACACACACACACACACACACACATAGATAAAAAAATAGGCTTTAGAGCTCACGAGCGCGCTTGGTAAATGTGAACGTGCACAAATACAAAAAGCTAAATTAGTTGCACAGTGATATTTATGTGCTAAAATATTCATTCACTCTATCAGGCTCACGCGTCGGCCTGTCTTGCTGTTATCCCGAATTGTTCCATCAATTCCTGATGCCATATATTTGATATTAATTGTCATGGCTGGAGTAACGTGCCGTGCCCACTGCCCTCCCAGTTGCAGGCAATTCCTCTACACGGAGTTGTCTGGTTTTGGAGGGGCATACTCTCAGACGCTGGCACTTTGATTTTTTTTTTTTTTAAAAAAAACCAGGGAGTTATTTTATGACTCAAACATGCCTTTCTGTGTCATATTGATGTGGGGATGCTGTTGCATCACTCCTATAGGTTTTTGTCTTAAACTGCTCCTGTTGTTTCCACCTGGTGTGATGCCCCTCTGCAGCCCGGTTTCACTTCACCTCACCCTCTCTAATATGTAGCCTCGGGACAACAGCAGCACAATTTAGAGCTAAATCAGCCTTGGGTGGACTTGCATGAATAGTGCTTGCTGATCGAAAAGAAAAAAACAGCTTTTAAAAGTGTTGGGAGGTAAAAAAATACCCTCTGCAAACCAAGGGAAGTGTCATGGCAATGGCTGGCTTAATGCCTCCAGAGATACAGTAAGTGCTAAAGGTGCAGACACACACACACGCACACACACTCGTGCACTCGTGTGTGTCTCTGCCCTGCAACATTCACCAGGTAATTGCATACTGGTATGCCACTATATCAGCTGGAATATCTGTGCTGAATGCAGCTCAGGCCTTCGAAGTAAGTACACTCCCACTCTGCCAGCTGGGCTATTTGTTGAACCAGCATGTTACTTGGATGCAGGTGGAGTGTGATGGAGGTGGTGAATATCATGATTATACATTATTTGTTTGTGCCAGTTAACCCAGTGGTGTGTTGTTACAGGAAGGTACCCTCCTTGATTGGGCATAATTCAACCTGCAAAGCTTTCTCACCACCTTTTATCACCATCATTGTTAGCACCATCACCATTATCCATGAGTGCAAGCTGAGAAGGTGTGTGATTGTGTATGTGTGTGTGTGTGTGTGTGTGTGTGTGCCTGTGGGTGGGTGCCTACGTGCTCGTGCTCATATCTGTGTGCGTTCCTGCTTGTGCACATGTGCAGACATACAGTACATACATTTGAATCACAGACTGATCTGCTCTGTGTGATATCACTGACAGGGTTCTGTAACTCGGTGTTTTGCATTTGTAAATAATTTATTAGAGCTGCATTAAAAAGAGACACATTGCATCAGCTGTTAGACGGTGCCATCCCTGACAAAACCCCATTACGAATGTGAACCATAACATGCAAAGTCGACAGTAGTGTAATACCCACTGTACCTTCCACACACCAATCCTCAGTCCTGAGGTGCCAGCAGTTTGCACACTGTGGGCCTATCACTGAGGTATGGCATGCAGGACTCTTCTTGAGAGGAAGCGTACCAATCCAATTTTGCAGACTTTGGGGGAAGAAAAAGGACCGAGCAAACATGAAAGGTAGGGAAGAAAATCCTGGCTGAGACCCCACGTGTCTGATTTGACATCCAGGCAGCTGACAAACAATTAGACTCTCCATAAGTAGCGTTCTGAACCAGTGTTGCCCCGGGATTAGGCCACAAATGAGCCGCACATCACGGCTTATGTCTTCTAAATGGAATGCCTGTGTGTGTGTGTGTGTGTGTGTGTGTGTGTGTGTGTAGGCAAGGTGTTATACTGTATGTGTTGTACACACTGAGAAAGTGACTTTGGCGTGTAGGTGTGTGTGGGTTGTGTGACATTTAGCAGATTGGCGTTATTATCTGTCTCTGCCCTCGCTGTATCTTGAAGACCTCTTGAAGAAATTTGTATTTTGTGTGTATGTCTCCGTGTGTGCACGCATGCTTTTCGTGTTTTCATGCAGGTGCACCCTGATGTACACAGATCTGCATATGCCAACACGTGTACGTGTGTGTGGCTGCTGCTGTGTTAACGCCTGTTTCCCATTGTGTGTATGTTTGACATTTCATAATTGCATCATTACTCGCTCAGTCTACTCCTGCAAGAAGTGGGTGCATTGCAATTTGCAACACATGCTACGAGCAGACAGACACTTGCCCTTGATTATGGACCTGGGTGGAATGGCTTCCTCATCAGGCTGTCTTGATTTACCCCAGCATGTGGGGAGACACATGCTGCTGTGGGTGAATCTAATTGATTGGATGACACCCAATCCCCAGGTCCAAGTCTCCTCAGGCAGCCAGAGTGAATCCGTCCAAGTGAAGGATGAGCTTAGGCGTTGGTCGGCCTCATAATAGATTGGCGAGGGCTTCCTCCCATATGCCTCTGGTATCATCCTCAGACATCTCTGAGTGCAAGTCAGCCAAACTACAGGGCACAAAGTGACGCTGCCTGGATCTTTGCTGATTAGAAATGGGAGAATGGACAGAAGTTATGTGACACATCCTGCACCAAACTCCATATCCAATTTTTATCATGATCATACTTCCCCCTGTCCTCCCCTGGTGGACGATTAAAAGGCGTAACGTTTAAAGCGGGATGAAAAACGTGTTGGGGCTCTCTGAGTTTTGCGTTTTACAACAAAACTCTTGTTCCAACAGGTCAAGCTCCCCTCTCTCGGAGAACACGAGTGCCATTTCAAAGCTTATTGGATGAAAGTCTCATTTGCCCTTGGCTGCAAAAGATGACGTTGCCATGGAAACAGCTTCTACTGTTATCAATCATCAACTGTCTGGCAGGTAAACCACCTTTTCATGTGAGTAATGATTCTTTCGCATTTCACGACATTTACAGTTGCGAGATGATGGCTGAAGAGCCGAAAATCATGTCGGTGTCAGAGATGATAGGATGGGCCCGGTTTTAAAGGAACACTCCTCAGTATTGACTTCCATTCACAGCACATAGGCAATGCTCTCAATCCTCCTTCATGCTGCTCTGTGATTGTAACCTGATGGGGAGACATTTGTTGTTGTTGCCTTGTCTTTTATACTTTTCCTTGTCAGTTAGTAGAACATTTAAGACACATAAAACGTAGAGCCAATAATATTGCTTCTGTTTCTTAAAGAAATGTATTTCTTAAAACCATTCATCATTGTGTTTATGTGCAGTACAGAAAACAAGAATTGCTCCTATGAATTCTAGGGCCTGATCAATACAGGATTTTGGGCGCTGATGATGATATGGATATTAGGGTGCAAATAAATTCTGATATTTGATATATTGGAAGATATTGTATAAAATATCAGCTGAATGTGGTTGTCAAATACTTGTCAAAAAGATATGTAATTGAAGCAGGATATCTGACATTTTAAGAAACTTTATTCCAAACATCAGTACACTGAGCAGTAAACACTTCACTTTTTACTTATTAAATAATAAAAAGTGCTCTGCTGGACATATTATGTAATTACACCATTTTAAATCCCTAGTTCAACCATTTTTTCAGCCTTTTAATATCGGAGACAATGCATGCTGGTAACAATATATCTGCAATAGGAGAATATTGGCACTAAAAAATTCACAACTGATTTTAAGTTTTTCAAAAATATAATGTACAGCAGTTAATCAATGCATGGTTTGAAAAATCCATTCTCTATCATGTGAAAATGCAATTATTTTAATTTAGACACATTTCTACGTGCAAATTGTCAGAAATCCTGATATGATAAACAAATTAAAGGTGTTTATTTTATTCAGTTCATTTATTTATTAAAATATTGCGCTTAAATCACCTCATGATAATATGATGTATAAAGTTGTTTCCCATACATTAGCCATTTAGTAATGTTTAAACTCACAATTTAAAAGAACCTCTCTTCTAGACCCAAATGTTATATTTTGTCCAGGATTATGGAGGCTGGATTCCATCAGCATGGCACTGATTTTGTGTTGCTACACTCAGGCTGTCACTGTTTCACCGACAGATTGTCTGGACAGCGGATCTTACCATGGTCCAAGATGGAGGATGGAGCCTGGTGACTTGTTCATTCCCGTCGACTCCATAGAAGAAGAAGCTACTCTGACCTGTGACGCGAAGGGAATACCACCTCCTCAGTACAGGTAAGAGCTCATTTATATTAAGGTGTGCAAGCATGATACAAAGATGCAGCTCATTGTTGAAAATAATCAGTCTATTTTTACTTTGACTGTTAAAACAGAAGAAAATCTGATTTGTAGTAATCCCAAAAATTTGTGTGAAAAACCTCCATCTCAAAACCTCTAGTTGAGTAAGTAGTTACCATCACAAATTCAGCTCACATGTACAGTCTCCCTGTTTCTCTCCTCACTTTCATCACAGAAAGCATTTTCTGAACTGTCAAAGTCATAAGAGGATCTTGTTTAATGTTAAGTACTGTGATGAGTGCAGGAGTCACAACGTTTGACTGCGTGAGGACATAAAAACTGTGTAAAATCTGCTTATAACCACCAGCTTTAAAAAAAAAAAAAAACCCAAAGCATACATATAAAAGTATATTTACTATATTGCTGTTAGTCTTGCCCGCCCATGTTAAGCCTATTTCCATGACATTTCTCTCATGGGAGTGGTGTCATTATGACTTCATTAATTCTTACTGACTAGCACACCACCACTCTGCCTCTTGTCTCGCCAGATATTATCTTAGTGACACATGTTGTAGCATCTTAATGCATCTTAAATCTCCCCTTGTAAAAAACGCATGAGACCAATGCAGGTTGCTAGACACCAGTTGGCACCTACAGACATCGATAACAAGTGTTTTTGGCTTTCACAAGTGGAATTACTGCAGCACAGACAAGTTGAATGATAATTGCTCATTATTTCAAGATTTTCACATTCCTTGCCGAAGACTAGGTATCTCTATGTACTGATTAAAGGTGAGATGAGCATCTTTAAGGTGCCATCTTCTCCAGCTGGCTGTGCTAGGCTCTGCATGCCCTCAGCACCTTTCTGGATCCTCTCTTGAAGTGTAAATGGGCTCACACTGCTCCCTTCCCCTTCGTCTCCTTTCCTCTGCCAGCCCTGTCACTCAAAAAGAGATGAGACCTTCATAGTATTCACGCTGTAAGCTGCATAAAACCTCAAGGGAGAAAGCCACATCTGATATTGAAAGGAATCTTCATAAAAGGGATGCCATTTTAAAATTCTAAAGAGAGGTTGACTTGCCTAACCTTTACCTGACCTGTGGTTTGGAGCCCGTGGCGCTGGACTGCAGCATCATGTGGAATACTCGAGTTTCTCTGTGATCAGATGGTCAGACAACATGTGTTCACAAAATGAGTCTCATGCAGAGTAATTTGGTTTTGGAGTTGCTATTCAATCACCTGCCTGATGTTCAGGGCACCACTGAACGACAGAGGCACTTCAGAGCAGGTCAAGAAGAGGTGAAAATGGTGACTGAGGACTAAACACAAACATAAATACAACAAGCCCCCAGGAAGTTTACCAGGCTTTTGGAGGCAATTTTATATAGTGGCCAAACCGTGTTATTACACGTCACGTGATACAGTGACCCAAAAAAGATTTTCCAATAAACTTACATTGTGAAAGATGTGACTGTGAAATGGTGGAAAAAAAATTTTGAGCCTCACAGCTCCTGCAGGATGACTCAGTTTACCCTCAGAATTTTATTTATTTGGTCCCCACAACATGTTCAAAATCTGGAAGAGCAACAGGATTATATCATTTTAATCACCATTCAGGTTAGTGGAAGTCTTAACTGGAAGTTATCCGGCTAGGCTGCCAGAGGTCTCCAGTGTGCTATCGGCCTCACAATATGAAAACTATGCAGAGGAACCAGGTACTCATTCAAACTTTTATAGTAATGAACAAGGCCCTGCCTTAGACACTCTATCCAGTTCTCCTTAATGCATCCATGAAATGCACATTGGCATGTATCACTAGCTGTCTGTCTAGAATATGCCAAGAAACCCTCATTCAAGGGTTTATATTTATTCCTTCAGAAAATATTTTGCGAGCTTGACTTGAAAGTATTCGGAAAGTTCCCCATCATGGCCTCCCTGTCTTTTATTTCCTCCTAAAGAAAGCAGAATAGAAAAATGTGGCTGAAGCAAAGAAATTATTTTCTGTGCTTTGAGAAAACATTCTTGAAAAGTGCTCTGCCCTTGAACCCATCAGTGATCCAGTTTTGAATAGCATTTAAAAATAGATGGAGTGTTTTGGTGGTAATGTAAGAAAGACTTTTCTTGCTGAATAATGGAATCGGTTTAAATCAATGAATTAACCTCCTGTTTTCAGAGTTCTTAGATGCTTCATGTATTCGATAGTGCAATCTGAACTTGCCGCACAATGTATTATTTTTTTAAATTCCCACGCTGGCTAAGTGTGAGACAGACGTAATGGAAGGTGAAAGGGAGTGTAAAAGGCATCCTTTGTTAGATCAGCCCACTGTTGCCTCTTGCCAAGAGCTAATGTTTGTCCTAATGAGAAGTCAAAGGTGGAATAATGTCACATTATGTAAATATAATGTGGCAGAGAAGAGGTGATTACGGTTAACACTGATAATAATATCTGGGATGGCTTCTGAAACCTTTATCTTCGGCTTCCCTTAAATAGCAGAGGACAGCTTCGTGTATGATACTCTAAGATTAAACTTTAATGATCCCTGTGGGGAAGATGGGATTGCTGTAGCACCACACAGTCATGGAGCTAAATAAAGAAAAATAGAATACAAACAGAAACAAAAAATATAAATAAGATATTTGCTTGAAACACAACCAATAAAACTACAACATGAGTCAAACAAATGACTTAGACGTTGCAGAGCATTATTAGATCACACACACACAAACAGCAACAATGAAACTCAATGCACAATGTCATAAGTTGAAGCATTTATGAACATAATAAACTTGCAGTTTATAAAACTGTCAGTCAACAAGAATTTAGGTTGTAAGAAGAGCAAATATGTGACTACAGAGACTATTCAATATATTCACTTTCGACAGATGTACACACATTTATCAACTGTCTTTTCCAAATTACTCTTCGTGACTTTAGAAAGATTCTATGAGACTTTGTATGTCAGGAAAGTTGAAGCACTGCAGAAAAAGAAAATATGGCAAAAATCACAACCAGAAAAGTTGATGTTGTTCATGCTTTAAGCCTATGAAATATTCTGCATCACCACAATAAAATAATACATTATTCTTCCTGCGAGTGAGTTACTACAGTGAGTTGTGTTCTCAGCTCACCTCCTGTCAGACCACCTTGCTTGGTAGAACGGAATGGACAGTGTGTTTTGCCAGGGACTGATGGTGTCTCTGCCCCCACAGATGGTCACTGAATGGGACTCTCATAAATCTGGGCCTGGATCGCCGGCGGCGTCTGTCTGGGGGCAACCTCATTATAAGCAGTCTGGACCGCTACCAGGACGCAGGGATGTACCAGTGTATGGCGTACAACACTGTAGGAGCGATCCTCAGCAGGAGAGCAAGTCTGCAGTTTGCCTGTAAGTTGCAGTCGGTGTTTATAAGTACAAACGCACACCAAACCGTACGCGATATATGCAGTTTCCATCAAAGTGCTGTGACTTTATTGTACAGCTACATTAAATGTTAAAGCAACATGGGAGCAGTCGGAGTGTGACCACTGTTCTTTACTTCTGCTGATACATGCAGTCTGTGAATGACTATTTCGCCTGTTGTTACTGTGCTTGATCAAAAGTCATTGGTGTTTAATTTGATGTACTCTGGGGCAAAGTAAGCAACTAAATTGCTTGAGTAGTGTGTAGAGTAAATCTTGAGAAGGACTAAAGGCTAAAGACATCAGCATTTACTTTAACTGAAACAGAATATGCTGGTTTGGTAAGAAAAGTAAAGTAAATGAATAGAAAACAAAGTGCTAACGTTGCCTGACATTAGAACTGCATTGCTGCAAAAAATAAGTTAGCCTGTGTAATAGCCCAGATTTCTTGCAGGTCACATATCTTTGGTAAGCAAACACTTGTAATGAAAAATTATTACTTTCTGTTTATGCACTGTTCATTAAGGGTTCCATTCATGATCACAGCAAATATCTTTTCACGCCATCTCTTGGTTGTATCTGACCATGCAGATGTTTCAGTTTTATGTGAGAAGCTTTTAAGATACGCATGGCTGAGTAAATTGAATAACAACTTTTAATAATAACTCAACAACAATGAGTCTTTGCAGAAATAATGTCCTGGTTTACAATGGATGATCTACACACCTGGCTGATAAGAGTTTCACCAATTTTCACCTTTAAATGGAAAGAGTCCCAGTCGAAAAACTGACTGCAGCAAACACTTTGAATTATTCAGAGAGGAGATGCCTGCATGGCTAGTTACCTCGAAGGGTAACTAGCCATGCAGGCTATGGTTATTACGTCTGTCTGGGTCGGATGATCACTATAAGCAGGTGATTATAGGGACCATTTTTTTTAAGAACTAATTGGCATTTAATTGTTATGACATGAAAACAAAGTAGTGAAACCGACTGCTTTTTATTGACTGAACTTTATTGACTTTCAAAATACAGTACAGCTCCTCCCTGATCGTTGGTCCACTGATTTTCTCTCTCCAGACTCACTTAGTCCTACAGAAGCTACAGATTACTGTGAGCAAGCAAAGTAAATCAAACTAGAAAAAAATGCATTTTTTTCATGTTGATGTCATGTTGTCATGTGTGAAAGGACCCAAATTGAACTACTTGATTTTTATTACTTAAACAGCATTTCTAAAGAACTGATTCTGTTTCATGCTTTTTGCTTTATATATTAAACCAATGGCTGACAGTCATCAAACGCTGACCTCACAGAAGGGGTCAGAAATTAATACTCTCCAAGCTCCAAATGCGAGCAGATTTTCCGTTTGGCGAGTAAATCTTGTTAGTAAAAGTGCAATAAAAGCTTTGCACATAAAAGAGCAATTTATCAAAATATTTACTGCCTTAGAACTGATGAATATGTATTTTAAGGAGGGTCAGCCAGAGAGAACATAAATGAAGGATGGCTTTATTCTAATCAGAAGAACTGCTCTTTGTGCCTGATTTACAAACGAAAACCAGCTTACTTATAACTACGCTATTTACTGCTCAGTGAAAACATGTTTTAATTTAGGCGCAAACTTGAAAAATAATTGATCAGATCTGCTACCCGAATCAGTAAATCTGGGGTTGAGTCTTTATTCATTTCTGAAAACTGAGTAGTAAACCTTTACTGCAAAGCAAGCGCTTTTGTCTCAGAAGTCCCTAAAGGATGTACATTTCTGGACTGGTATGTCAAACCCTAACCCTAACCTGTCTCAAACACACCTGCCGTTTTTTCATAATGTCTCAGCCTGCACATTTAACAAGGAATATTTACTGTTAAGGAAAAAAAAGTTAGATAACTCATGTTTAAAAGAAAGCATATAGAAAATTGGAAAATCATCAAATGAGTAGTTCTTTAGACAGCCTTTGCCACCGGTATGTTTGTCCATTGGAGGTTTCACCATAGACATTGTTAAGTGCCAACTCAGTAAACATCGCTCAACCCTACTGGGTTCAAACGTCTGTACTTTGTTTTTTTACAAAACACCCCATATACACAAACTATTTCCTGTCTACCCTGTCAGTCTCTCTCTTTCTCTCAGGCGTCGTAGAAGTGCAATTCTCAAGACAATTTCCTTATGAGCTTGTGTCAGTGTCTTGCTGAGAGCTTTTACTCAGCCCTGTTACTCTCTGATATGTGGGATCCTGCGGTGATCTTTCTTTTCATTTTTTTTTTCCCTCAGACCTAGATCATTTCAAAGTCCACACCAGAAGTGCTGTGTCAGTCCGAGAGGGACAAGGAGTGGTGTTACTTTGTGGGACTCCCACCTCCTCAGGAGGTAAATTCTCTGGCTTTCGCCTTAACCTCCAACCCTGCAGTTTGTTAAAGTTTAAAGTATAATCCTGCCACCATTCATTAACCTTTTTGTAATTACCTTTAAGTCTCTTTAATTCCATTTAATATCATGGGTTATTGTGTCCATGATCTGTGTCTTTGTTTGTCTTCCAGACCTTTCTTATGCGTGGGTCTTCAATGAGTATCCATACTTTGTTCAACAAGACAACCGGCGTTTTGTCTCACAGCAGACTGGAAACCTTTACATCGCCAAGGTAGAGCCCTCCGACGTGGGTAACTACACTTGTGTAGTGATGAACAGCATCACAAAGGGCAAAGTTCACAGCTCTCCAACGTCTCTGATCCTCAGGACAGACGGTAAGGCGGCAGCTTATGGCCGTGATGTGACAAGTATGCCTTTCAGCTATGTATTAAGAACCTTTCCTTTCAAGGTGGCTTTAATCATCATACTAGCATGAGTGCTCTTTGTCCTGTCGTGCCTCACTGTGGTTGAGTCTCTCAGTGCTAATGTCTGTAAGTAAATAGTTGCTCCTCGATGTAGGCCAGCAAACAAAGCACCGAAATCTCGTCTTTGCTGACTTGGCTCTCTTTTAATTCACGTTCCCTTTAAAAGCCTTCCCTGTGCTTTCACATGAATTCTCAGGCCTCTCTGCAGCGGTCTGTTGTTCTGTTCTCTGTTATGCTTTCATGGAAAGAGTGAATAAAGATTGCCTTCTGAATGAATTAAACATAAGCTATACGTCATTGGACCATTACATTGAGTGTTCTGGTGGCTCAACCAGTTAGTTTCCACTCAGTGTACTGTACATGTAGCTGCATAAATTTAAATCCCATCACATCAGTTTCTGATCCCGGGCTCAACTGTCTTGTCTGAATACTGATCTCAACAATAAGACAGCAGAGGTTGGGAACTACCCACTCAAGCTTTGAGAAAATAGACAAACAGCCAGACGAGCTGAAGAAACAAGATTTCAAATCTACTCCGTCTATTCCACCAAGAAGAGATTTAAATTATTCCTTGCTGGTATTTCTCTGCACTCTGGCGACTGCACACTTAAGTGATGCACTACTTTGAGTTTACCCGTGAGAGAATGTTCTTTGCTCAAAGAACATTCTCTCATGGTCATGCTCATGTGTCTTTTATTTCTCCTCTGTTAGTTTTACAGTGCTATTGTTTGGTCCATAATGCAAGCCATATTGCTTGTAGCTCATGAATAATGGAGTTCTTGTGCTTGCTCTTCATAGGAGTGATGGGTGAATACGAGCCGAAAATAGAAGTTAATTTCCCAGACAATGTACCCGCCGCAAAAGGATCAACAGTTACGCTGGAGTGTTTCGCCCTTGGGAAGTAAGCTGGATTCCTTGAAGCATGTTTTCAATCTTCTGCTGTCTTTTATTCCAGATGGGGAACTCTGGATTTCTATATAGTAAAGTTACAGTGGCAATTTTATTTTTAAGAGTGTGGCATCACGCCATGATTGGTTTGAAAATCATGTGAGATGGCTTTTTTTGTTGTTGTTGGATTGAGTTAAGTCTAAACCATTCAAACACAAAAAATACAGTCAAAAGGCTTTAAGCTCCATCACACACTTTGTTGCAGGATTATTACAGACTCCTGCAAACTGAGCGACAGTCTTACAAGTTCAAAGGAACGTGAAACAGGATTTTTCCGCTGAGGTTTCCTTCTTCTGTCTCTTGCAGCCCTGTGCCCGAGATCACCTGGAAGAGAGCTAACGGCGTCCCCTTCCCCAGCAAAGTTAAAATGAAGTACTCAAATGCCGTGCTGGAGATCCCCAGCTTCCAGCAGGACGATACAGGAGGATACGAGTGCGTGGCTGAGAACAGGATGGGCAAGAATAAAGTAACCGGTCGACTGGCCTTCTATGGTACTAAGAGTTTTGTTTACCTGGCTAAGACAGCACAATACACACTAACTGGTAAATAATTAATAATTGTGTGAGATCTTCCATCCACCCTATTCTAAATTTAAACAAACAATGTGGCATTTTTCACTAGAGGAGTTTCAGTTAAAACAATGGAACAAAACACAGAGTTTGATGACATTGTAAAGTAGCGTGGGATAAAAAATTTATTAATTTCATTGTTAAGCAGCCGCAATGCAAATGAATATCTGTCTGACTGACTCAGGCAGAAAAGTTCACTGACGATGTAATTGATTCAAGTTTTGTTGACATTTTATTGCGGAAGTTAGTGACAGACGACAAAAGGAAAACGCACCGTTACCTTGAAAATAATGACAGATTTAGAGTTTGGACATTGTTGGAAACAGTTGGTTAAATATTTGCAAGTATACAAGTCAACAAATACATAGCGTGTATTTTGTATAATAATTTTTTCATTTGGAAAAATAAAAATTAGCTAAGGTTGCTGTGTACAGTAGTGCCTTCTTTGATGCTCACACTGGTGGTGTCAGTGGCTAACTGTAAAGTTAGTTAGCTCAGTAGTGCTTGGTGAGTTTTCTTCTGCACATTGATATGGTTGGCATCTTTTCTTTTCAAGGTCTGTGAAAAAATCTTGAGTGACCAGGTCATGATTTATCCAAAGAGACACTGATGCTGAGGTTTTCAAATGTATTATTTGGCGTTTTAAGCACCGCAAGCCGAGTGCCATGTTGTTCCATTATATTGAAGAGAAGGCAGACATCTTTACATCTGATGTCTCCGTAACTGAGCAGCTCACACCAAAACAATCTAGATGAATAAATAGCTCTACAAGTAAGGAAAAAATATGTTTGTTTGATTTAGGGGTGAACTGCCCTTTTAGTACTGTGAGTGTTTGACACAAACACTTGGTTAAGTGGTTAAGAGTTGGTATTTGATAATATGGTAATTTATATAAATTTAAGCACTTATTGTCACATACACAGCTGGAAGATGTCATTACCTTCTTCCTGGATAATAAGGTTGCTTTTAATTAACTGAAGTCATTACATTTCTGGGATCTTGGCATACTTCAGCTGTGAATTTTAGTGACAGGAAAAGTAACACTTGTGAAATTGGAGCTGGCGGTATGTAACATGTCTGCAAAGTGAGCTGTTCTTATTATCGACACAACACTCTATCCATGAAAATTTCGAAAAGCTGTAAATATGTTACAGGTAAGATGCAGGATGGGAAACAGACAGGTTTGATGTTTATTATACATAGAGTTAATGCGACAGGTTGGGGTGAGTGGTGGTGTCAGCTGCATGAGAGCTTCCTGCTTTGTGGCGCAGTCTTTGGTGTAAATCTTGAGTTGCCACAGGCTGTTGACACATTCAAGCGATGAAATTGAGTGATAGCCCACATTCACTCTTCTCTCCTCTCTCCCCTTTAAAGACACACTCATTCTCCAAACGTGTTTTTTGATTTCCACTTATTTGAGCTGTCACTCTCCGTATGCTTTCCTTTGAACTATTTTGGATGCAGCATACTTAATGAGATCATTCTGCTCCTTCGAAATCTGCTCCTCGTCAGACATTTTACTGGAGTGCATTTCTATTCCCTCAGCCAAGCCTCAGTGGATTCAGGCCGTGAAGGACACGGCCCTGGCCATAGAGGAGAGTCTATACTGGGAGTGCCGGGCCAATGGGAAGCCCAAGCCCTCCTACACGTGGCTGAAGAACGGCCAACAGATACTCTCAGAGGTAAATTATAGCCTGTCTTCTGCCACCTACCAATATTTCATTTTAAAGACTTAATCTTCAGCCTCGGCTCATCCTTTCATTTTAGAGAGCCTGGTGTCAAACACATTGCTGTTTTTTTTCCAAGTGCAATTTAGAGTGAGATGAGATGAGAGGAGAGGGTAAACATCTTGCTGAGGTGTGCCAGTGATGAGACATGGATGTAACTGTCTCTTATTCTGCTCTACCTTGGCAGATTACACAGTCTTAGAGAGTGGATCAGTTTAGTCCCTGAGAGATTGCTCCATTCCATCTGAATGGAGACAGTGGTTGTTTTTCATTATTCATGGTGTATGTTTAAGCTCCTCCAGATTTAGGGACAATGGACCTAATCCTCTGTGAAATATACTGTATATAGCAGCACACCTTGCTTCAGACCACCATGGAAACAAACACAGTCATGTGTGTACTGAGATCCATAGCTTTAAGCTTAATTTTCGTAGTAGCATTTAATAATTCTCAGTTGAGGCTTTTTTTCTTTTTTTTCAGTTAGACTGCAAATATAACCTGTCTGATTTTATTATTAAAAAGATATTTTTTAAATGTCATTCTTTAATTTGGTTTCGAGAATATATTTGATGTTGCACCATTTAGAATATGATTGGCATTTGCACAATTAAAGGGCAGCATTACATAATTCTCATTATTTTGAAAATTTCATTTATTCAATGTATGGCTCACGATGTGCATACTATTGTTTAAATGTTTACACAGTAGCTTTGTTTAAATTATATTGGTAATGAATGTGAGCCATGAAAACAGGCAAAACAGACACAATGTGAAATGTTTCATTTTATGATCCAAACAAGAGATGTTGGGGATAACCAGGCTATTTTAAAATGAAACATTTATACGCAGGTAATAATACACATACAATAACACTGAGTAAATAATACAGCATCTGTTAAATGATTTATCTTTTTCTCAGTTCTTGCTTTGTCTCAGTAAATAATGCACCCTAACACTGGTTGCCACCAGCCATAAAACATTTAACGCCTGGTATTTAGATGGAATCTGTATCCACATATGCTATGCAGATAATAAATGAATCGATCTTGTCTTTGCGTTTACACTTGGTATTTTCAACAAATTATCCTCTTCCAGATCAGATCTCTGTCCTCCAGAGCAAAACTTGTGCGTGCCTTATCTGAGGGGGTGGCAAATCAGCCCCAGACACCCTTAAAAATCACAGATATCTGTGAGTTGTTGAGTTAGAGGAAATTTTATGAATTTTGTGAAATGTTGACTAGCACGAATTCTTAATAACTTGTTCTGTTTTGTAAATTTGTCAAAAGTTTTGCGTTACATTTATCCTTTCTTTGCATTAAAACAGATGTTAGTTTGTATCAGTGTGTTGCAGTATCAGAATGCAGACTTGTCTGACTAGATAAATCAGAGGTACAGATGACTGCAGTGCACACATTTACACACACACACACACACACACACACACAGACAGTTCTTCCTGACTGTATATCAATCATTTCCACCTGTTTTGCTTTCATTGCCATGTGCTTCTGTTAAACAGCACATCTTTTGGTGCTTTGAAAGCACAAAATAAACATAAAATCCATAATTAGAGGCATGTCTTTTTCAGGGTTTTTCATTTGCTTGTTCTCTCATTTGGAACAGCAACCTTTATTTTGAACACAAATGATCCAAACTACCTCGAGATGTGGTCAGGCAGATCAGATCACACTGCAATCACAACACTTTCTCTAAATTGCGTTTTGCCTTACTTGGATACAGCTTGCATTTTCATGCTAGGTATAAATGAAGTCCAAGGGACATAATTTTAGTTTTCATTGTTGAAAATGAGTCCTGAAAGCACCCATTTAGACACAGGTAACACGCACAGGACCAAAAGGCAGGATGTGTAGCCTGGCTACCTGATGGTGAGAAGAAACATTTATGGAAAACAAATGTGTTTTTGTTCTCTTACTGATTCATTCTCTGCAACATAATCCTGATACAGTCAGCACCCACTGACAATGCCTTTAACCCAGTCTGACAGAGACTGAAACTACCTTAAAGTCTTGAGCAATAATTGCTTTTTTTCATCTGCTTCTTCACAGGATAGAATCCATGTGGAAGACGGAGTCCTGTCAGTGTCAGTGCTGACACTATCTGACGCCGGCATGTACCAGTGTGTGGCTGAGAATAAACACGGCGTCATATATTTTGCTGCTGAACTAATGGTTTTAGGTAGGCTGGCATTTATCTGTCCCTTAAATCCTCAAATCAATGTTGCCAAAGAATCTTAAAGGTCAACTTACTGTCATTCTTAAAGGTTGTCTGGATTAGCGGATAATGGGGTCATCAGGGAGGGTTTTGTGGGGCCAAACACATTTAAAAGATAATTATTCCCTTAGTGATATCCTGATGTGCGTTGATGTTATGGTGAGGGTGGGGTGAAGGAAACAGGATTCCCCGCTGCACTTGATATTTTACACAAAAACAATTCAAAGTTACAGTTTTTTGTTCAGATTTGCTGTTTTTTTAAACAAATCCATTTAAAAGAAAATGGAATAAAATGTCATCTGCAGTGATTTAATTTTATATTTGAGTCCCTTTACAAATGTTTAAAATGTCAGTCTCCATTACTTTACTGTTTGATGATTTCCTCGGATCAAACTAAAGCATGCTTCTGATAGCCTGAGAGATGCTGCAGTCTTGTTCTAAAGTCAGTTTGCTGTTTCCCATCAGCCTCTCCTCCAGACTTCACAGGGAACGTCCTCAGAGCTTTGCTCAAAGCCAAGGCAGGAACTACAGTGACTTTGGAGTGCAAACCACAGGCCTATCCCATGGCCAGCATTTTATGGAAGAAAGGAAACCTGCCTATCCACATCAATGACAGGTGATGAATGTACTGAAAGTTGATGTTAGTGGTCGGAAACAAGCTTTCATGGTGTTATAGAAACTAACCAGTGGTTGTTCAGAGACATAGCAATGCACATAATTCAATCCATTCAATATTTCTTCTGTATATACATCAACAAAGGTGTTTAATTGAGTTGTATGCCTTTCACATGAGTTAAGGCCAATTTATGCTTCGTTGCTCAGCACATTTGATAAGTGTCACTGGACAGGAATGAACGAGTAGCGCAACATTTTCAATTAATGCTTTGGTGAAAGATTTCAATCCTCTCTTCTGTAACCATATTTCACACAAACGGTAGAATATCAACAAGAAAATTCCATGGAAACTATCGCTATGGGGACGTTAACACAACCCAATCACATTAAGCGGCCAAATAATGTCAGCAACATAACAAAGCTCTACAGGTATGCAACATGAAATCAAAGTGTGAAGCAGCGCATTTTCTGTTGAAGTTACGTAATTTTTGTTGAGCAACACATATGAAATGTATTGAGCGACTAAGCATAAATTGGCCTTAAGACTTGAGTAACAAATTGATGACTTTAGACTCAACTTGACATTATCAAAAACAACTTACACAACATAGACTTCAACATCAGTGACTCATAACTTCACTTGGACTTGAGCCTTTTGACTGAAAAATACTTAATACCTGACCCAAACCCATATTCAAAAATATTACTGAAAAAGTGCCATGACTCAAATAATTTCCCTTTATCTCCTGCAGTTAACACATTCCCAGCAGATCGACACTTTACTCCCCAGATCCACTTTGAATCACTTTAACAGCATCCAATCAGAATGCAGGAGAGAACCATGAGGAACTAACGTTAAGGAGCTGCTTTGGAAAAGAAAATACCAAAAATAATTTAATTTGCTTACAAAAACCACTCAGCATTAAAAAAAAAAAATTTAATCAGTAGTGCAGAGGGCTGAAAATTATTAATGTTCGTCATTTGAAGTC
>JAPXVT010000002.1:13078469-13088546 GCA_029823135.1 Acanthurus reversus | reverse complement strand
GTCATCATGGTTGCATGAAAAAGGTAAAGGACATTTTATTGTTTTTAGCAGAGGAGGAAAGCCAGAAGTAGCAGAGTTGTTTCCAAATCTAGGTCACTGTGACACAGCAGCCTAAATTGTCTTGTATTTAGTTCCTGTCAGTACTCTGTCAGGTCAGAGCACTCTTTGCTAGGTAATTAGCCAGCATGCTAATGCAAGCAAACCAGCCAATGCTACAAACACAAACATGTGCTGTTTTTATCTAAATAGGCAAATTAATCAAATTAATTAAGTCTAACTTAAATTAACTAGTCTCCACTCAATATCAGCTTTAAGATTAAATATATTGAATTGTATTGAGAGGGCGATGTTGTACAGAAAGAAAGAAAAAATGCCACAAGCTGTCCAATAGCTCAAGCCCTCCCTCAATATTATTAGCATCTCTGAAAGCTTCAGTCATTTTAGGCTGATCTCAAAAGATTATAATTATTATTTTAAACTATTAGCTGTTATTTTTGAGATGGTTATAAATCTCCTAAAGACAGTACGCAGCAGTTAAAGGAGTAAAGTCTGCTCAGCTAGAGAAAGTGCATACAGTCTCTGTAGCTTGATAATTTAGCTGATTTTCTGAAGGAAGCGTCCGAAATCAAAGTAGGCCTTGAACATTACATACCTACATTAGCATATGGATAGTTGATGTCTAAGAACATTACAACTCACTACTAAAACAATTTTATTTGTATGAGTATATTTCTTTCTAGCTGACAGTCACCAAAACATTGAGTTTTTTTTTGTTTGTTTTTTGATACAACTTTGATCACAATAAAGGATTATTTTGTTGGTTTTCTATCCCTGATCCCTGATTTGGGCCAGAGGAGGTGTGGTTTTACAATACAATGCTCAGTTGTGTGAAAGTATTGGGAGGGAAGTTGGTAGTGAGGTAAGAACTCATCACATCCAGATGTGGAATGTGGTCTGGCACTCGCAGCCTGTCTACTATTCCTGCTGATGAGGCGGGAATCCAGGCCACATTACCGGCGTTACCCACAATGCTCCTGGTGAGATTGTTGATGTAATGGGAAGTATCCACTTCATAATTTAAATGAAGTAGCACCACATACCCACCTTGCATCCTCTCTAAGAAGTACCAAGCCAATATTCGTCCACCGGTGGGCCGTCTTTGAGTGCCTTCAACTGACTGTGGATTGTAGTTTTGCAGCGAGTTCAGCACAGATGGCTCTTTAAATGTTGATGTCTGTTCAGCCTGAGATTTCACACTTCCAGAGAACATTTATGTGCTGAGATCCCAAAAAAATATCAAAATATATACCTTGTATAGCCATGTAGCTTCTAAAGCGTGCCTGATTATGAAAACTACAAGAGATCTTGGCTTTGAATTAGTGTCAGCTGTGACTAATTAGTGTGTTTTTCAGAAAGGGTGCTGTATTTCTGTATTTTTCGTGCAATTTTGTCTTTTTGCCAGGGATGTGTCATTGTATAAGTGAATGCGTTTCTCAGGTAATTTCTGTTTACTTCATTTGCAGCATTTTTTTTGTCATGCTAGTGCTGTCTTAAAGGATGTATGTTAGCTGGTCAAATGGTTGGTAGGGTTAGTAGCGTGAACAGCTCTTTTCAAGTCCAGCTTTGACTTGGCCACTCCAGAACATTCACCTTGTTGTCTTTGAACCATTTCTGTGTAGCTTTTGCTGTTTGCTCGGGGTCGTTGTCTTGCTGGAAAATAAATCTTCTCCCAAGTCGTAGATCTCTTGCAGACTGAGTCAGATTATCCTCCAGGATTTGGCGATATTTTTCTGGATTCATGTTCTCCTCTACCTCTACAAGCCTTCCAGGGCCTGCTGCTGAGAAGCATCCCCAGAGCACGATGCTGCCACCACCATGCTCCACGGTGGAGATGGTGTGTTTGTGGTGATGTGCAGTGTTTGGTGTTTGCCAAACATATTGTCTAGTCTGATGGCCAAAAAACTCAATTTTTGTCTCATCAGACCAAAGAACTTTCTTCTAATTGACCTTGGAGTCTCCCACATGCCTTTGGGCGAATTCCAGGCGAGATTTCACGCAAGCTTTTTTCAACAGTGGTTTTCTCTTTGCCACTCTCCCGTACAGCTTCGACTGGTGAAGAACCCGGGCAACAGTTGTTGTATGTACAGTCTCTCCCATCTGAGCCACTGAAGCTTTTAACTCCTTCAGAGTGGTCGTAGGCGTCTTGGTGGCCTCCCTCACCAGTCTTCTTCTTGCCCGGTCACTCAGTTTGTGAGGACAGCCAGCTCTAGGCAGATTTAAATAAGTGCCATACTCCTTCCATTTCTTAATGATCGATTTAACTGAACTCCATGGGATGTCCAGTGAGTTGGAAATCTTTTTGTAGACATCTCCTGACTTATACTTTTCAGCTATCTTTTCTCTGAGTTGCTTGGAGTGTTTCTTTGTCTTCATGTTGCAATTGTAGCAGAAATACTGATGAACCAGAGACTGGACCTGCCAGACACAGGTGTTTTTATACTTCAATCACTTGACACACATCAATTGCACTCAGGTGATCTCCATTTCACTAATTGTGACACTGCTGGTATCAACTAGCTGGACCTCTGTTGAATTAGGCCAGTCACTTGAAAGGGGGTGAATATTTATGCAAACACTTATTTTACACTATATATTTTTAATTAATTGACATGAGTTTGTAAAAATCTGTTTTCACTTTGACATGAAAGAAGCTTTTTTTGCAAATTCTTGTTAAAAAAAAGCCAAATTATATTGACAATGATTTCATGTATAAAAGCAACAAAAGGGTGAAACATCCGGGGGGGGGATACTTTTTATAGGCATTGTATCTGTCTATGTGTGTGTATGGGAGAGAGAGATTTTTTTTTTTTAATCAACATTTATAAATCATTCTATACACTTTACAAAAAGTGTGATACATTACAATACTGCATTCACAATATATATACCCAGTTATCAAAATTACAGGAGCACTAAAAAACTAACTGACCATCAACTGACCCCACAACCCCAAAACATTTGTCCTAGAACAAAATTCAAAACCTGACATTTTTCTTCTGCTGACGAGTGTATTTGAAACCACAAATAAAAATCTTCTTCGTAGAAACTTCTCCCTAACTGTTAAAAAAAGATTTCTAGCAACACAAACAAAGCTGTCAGACGAGTGCACTCCGTGAAACAGTGGAACACTGTCTCTCTTTGACTACAGAGGGGGCATTTTCAACCACAACAGCATTAATAACAGAAATAAATGAATTCATTGCCAGTGCCACAATGCCACGTAGAACGTTCCGCTGCGAGTCTGCGTGCTTTTTCGTCAAAGGAGGTTTATACAAAGACATCTATGTCGGTTTGACATCTTGGTGCAAGGCCAAGTAAGTCCTCCATGGAGTGTCAATGCGTCCATTCAGTTCATTTTGGTTCAAAGTTTGAACCATCATCTTAAACAGAGTCTTCCCTGCATCTTCCTTAGAATCACCTACAGGGCTGAAAGGCTCAAATAAAGGACCAAAAAAGTTTTTATAAACATACATTTTATTTGACGAGCGGCACGATTTTGGTCCCATTGGTGAAACCACTCATGAGTCTATTTCACTAAACTTGCCAATACTCACTTCTGAACCAAAGGCCATTGTTTTGTTTTTAATTCAAACAAATAAAACTCTAACAGGTTTCATCTATCAATGCACCCATGGTAATACAGACAAAGTTAACCATAGGCTCTGTCCAACATCTCAAACTAGATTGCTGAAGGATTGCCTCTTCTGTTTTTCTAACAACCATGTTTACTCCACTAGATTGGTGGTGTGCATTTCCTAAAGACTCCTCCTCGAGACACGGCGAGTGTCAGACAGTTCAATTGTAATCTGCAGGTGTCAGAGAGGCAAATAGAGGCACCGTGACAGGAATCAGATGTTGACAAAAGTACGGTGTGAAACGCTAATCAATGATTCGTCAGCTTGTTGTCTGTTTGTGTTTCTTTTTTAGATTTGTTGATTGCCGCTGCAGGGTTTTGAGAGTTAAGGACGGATGGACTCCATCCTTTGATATCACACAGTAGATGAGTTGTGGAATTGTCCATCCACCTGCCTGAAGAGGTCTAGTTTGAAGCTGTCTATCATAATTGTTGATACATTAGTAACATGTTGATGTCAGAACCTGGTTTTAGCCCGGTGACGTCGTCGTCTGCTGCAGATGTCCCCTCTGGTGAATCACATGAACACAACCAGCTCACAATTTGTCAAAAAGGTTAACTGTTGAGCGGTTTCATTTGTTCTGTCCTGAACCCTTCATCTCTCCTCCCACTCCACACTCACGCACATATCCTCCCCCCAAACATGCACACATACACCCTCCGTCATACACCCACCACCCTCCACGTCAGTGGTAGACGGAGGGGAGAGGCGTATAAAAGAGTGGGGGACTTTGGAGGTAGAGCAGAAGAAACATCAGTGGTGTCCAAATCTTGTGACCAGCTTCCACCAACTGCACTGCACTTTCTCCACCTCTCTCCTCCTGGATCTCTGGCCAGTCTGAGCTGCTCACAGTCTCTCTCTCTCTCTCTCTCACTCTCAAACACACACCCGCTCACACACTCTCATCTCTGTGAGCCTCCTGTGACTGTAGCTCTGGTCCGTCACCTGCACTCCTCTCACAGCATGCAGCTCCTGGTGGTGTTAGCAGCTCTCATGGGGGTTCTGTTCAGCGTTAGAGCAGCCGCCGTTCTTCCTGTGGACGATAGGAGCCCCATCCATGTGAACAGGGTGAGGAGAACAATTTTTATCGGTCATATGTAGCTCATTACCCTTAATTTTACCTGTTATTATTAATCATATTTGGCAATGATAAAATGGATTATTTTTCAAGGGGAAATTGTTTGAATAATAAGAGTTTTAAAGGAATAAATTGAACTCAGGAAATCAGGACTGCTTCTGAAATCAACTCAAGCAAATCTTGATATTTCTAATTTGCTAATTTTTAAAGAATAGAAGAAAATTCAATTTGTCATTCATCCATACGAATTTTTATTCATATTTAATGTCATCTAAAGTATTAAAGTAAAATATAATAATACTTAAAACATAAGCTTCCCAATAACACAGCTTCAAGATGTTTTAATTTTTACATTTCCCATGATCTAGTCTCTAACGTAGTATGTTCTCTTCTGGTTTTTTCGTCAGGAGCTGAGCAAGGAACGCAAAGAGTTGATCCTGAAGCTGGTGTCCAGCCTGTTGGATGGCGCTCTGGACACCAACATGCTGCCGGGGGAAGTGGCGCCTGTGGATCTTGAGGAGCCGCTGGAGTCTCGTCTGGAGGAGAGGGCTGTCTACAACAGGCTATCACTGCCTCAGCGTGACCGCAAAGCCCCCTGTAAAAACTTCTTCTGGAAAACTTTCACCTCCTGCTAACAGTGCCCGAAACCACCCGGCGCTCCTCCTTCCCTCCCAGCTCCACATGAACTGTAGTAGACCTCAGCTGTACATATCATCTACACCTGTCAGACATGCAGCATCGATGGACTTCACTGAGACAGTGTGTCGGTTGAATATTAATTACTTATGTATGTATTTATGTATACACTGTATGTATTATGTATGTAACAGTTTCTTTCAGGGTTAACAATAAAGCATGGATATAATATTTGACATGGTAATCACATTCAATTTCTTTTCTAAAAAAAAAAAAAGTTCATATTTTCCTCCTATTTCTACTGTGTAAGCAAAGTCAAAATTTATGCACAAATGATGACTGTGATTTTATTGTGGATTGGAGCATTTAGCGCACTAAAATTATGGAAATAGATCTAGGAAATAGGGAGTAGTTTGCTTTTATTGCAGGAATATATTCCTAGATCAACTCAAAACACTGTTGCAGAGATAAATGGCACACTGAGGATACAGATACAATTTTTCACCCTCTGTATTAATAGCTAGTCCGTCGTAGTTTTCCTTTTTCAGACTTTAGAGGCACAGAGCACAGTTAATAATGTGGGCATCTTCCGCACTGTAATTCTAGTTAATAGACCAAGACAATCCTCGAGAAAACATTTGTTTTCTTACGCATTTAAGCCTGAAATTGGAATTGAAGTGCTGAAATAAGATCCTTAAATTTGTATGCCAGCTTTTGTTTATTAACAAATCCAAACAATTATTTACCTAAAGCCTTAAAGGTTTAAGATTATAAAAATATTTGTAAGAATGTTTGTTTAACTCAATTTGGCAGTGAGAATTTACAATGTGAAAGACGTCCATTGTCTTGTTACACGATTTAGTAATGGTCCTTATTAATTCCTAGTCACAAGTCCAGGGAGAAGCTGTAGTGAATCACAGGTCATTAAATGTGTCAGTAAGACAGGAAAGTAAATAAATTCACTCGAGATTCACATTGGACAGCAGTTGCTGTACCTGTAACCTGAGGTGGGAATCTGTTAAACACTGAAAACAATGACAGGTCTAAGATCAGTGCTGGTCAAAAAAAAGGCATGTAGTGTTGATATGAATCTGACCTCAGTGTGTAAGAGTGAACGCACAGACACGACTGCTGCTGCATGTCAAGATAATGAAGTTTCCTTTGTGACCCCGTCAGCTCGGTTTTCGATTCTTGCGGCTAACCAGACCCCGCTCGGTTCTCAATCAGTCACAATACAATTACCACATGCTCTCGTGGCCCTTCTGGCATGTACTCCCAGTGGAACGTGGGTGTTTTTTGAACCACTTACTGAGGCAGAGGTCGGAGTAGGTGCTGGCCACGATCAAATATCGTCTTTGAAGCCAGGCCCTCAGTTTCTATTAGAGAACTGAGAGATTTCATGTAGTAAATCATAGAGGTGTAATACATTAGCCAGTTTAAATAATTAATGTTTAAAAAATAAGATAAAAATAATAATAAAACTATAAGTAGCACTTTCACACTTCCAGTACATTCTATTTTATATATATATATATATATACACATAGAGGAACATTTCTGTGATTTTTCCCTCCTTGTTGTAGTTTCCAGGATACCAGATACACTATATCCAGTCATGTGATCCAATGATTAAGTTGTGTTGGCTGTGGCTGTGTGTGGTGTGTGGTGTGAATGGGCAATGCAGAATTGAATCAAGATCAAATCTTAGAGCCAAAAGTCAACAAATTCACCTCGGCTTCCTTGTCACTTTCCACCTGTTGTTCTTAGGAGTTATAGCTCACACTTGCACAACAAAGACCAGCTATTGATAGACAAATATGTGTTTTTTATTGAACTTTTCCTTTAAAAAACTGGTTTTGACTGATGTTCATGCTAACATCAATGAGTCAAAAATAGCTTAGAGTCAATCCAAAAACCAATTTTTTTTGCAATGGTGATGTTCTGTTTTATGTTTCTTGTTAGCAGTAATTAATACCAATGCTAAGCAGAGGTTTGGCACTGTGCAATGATCAAATGAAAAACTCCCAGCAAAATTTGTGAATTTTTGAATACACGTAATCTACAGCTTGAAGATTGCTCTCAATGAAGTGCAGATCCATGCCATGTGTCTGCATGTCTGCATGAGAGTAATGGAATAAATTGAGACAGTTTGCAGGTTCCAAAACATCAGTAAAGAAAAATGTTTAATTTCAAAGTGAAAATGCCAAACAAAGAATCTACTGACACGTGATTGATCGGTGCAAAACAGAGCAGTCATTAAAATAATGTTTCCGAAAATTGTGGAATCAGGAGAGGTCCTTGAGCAAACAGTGACGCATGTGGGCAAAAAAATACTAGGCTGATTTTTTCAGTTGTATGTGTGATTAGCTGCGAAGAAATACACACAAGAACACACTCATACACAATTAACCAAATGCATGGTTGCCTCGTGGCTCATGCAGAGCATGCTGGAGACACCAGAGTCCATAGAGTTCTAACACAGCCGGAGGAAAGGCAAAGCACAGAGTAGTTTCCATACACTCTTCTACACTGGTTTGCTGTCTCATTATCTGCCTGAACAGGATGAATAGAAGATAATGGCTCATAAATGTGCATGTTTCACACATAAAAAGACAGGGTTAACATGAATTCACAAGACTGATTCAATTACAGGGGGGACATTAAAGGCTACGGTGATCTTTTCTGTTCTTGTCACTGTACGTGTGTTGTACGTAGTTGGACAGAAAAGCTTTCTGATGATCCATCCTGACTGCAAGATCTTCTGAAAATACCACTTGACGGTGAGTTACAGTTCCGTAAATTTCAAAGCAACGTAATTACATGGTTCTCGCAACCGCTACGAACTCTGTTCTGTCGCTCCCTTTAACAGCACTGAGGAGACAAAAGCTTCTGTGAGCTCACTTGATTGCAATTCATCATGCGGCTGCGTTTATTCTTCTGTGCAGTAAAAAGCGACGTGGAAATGTCACATTTCCAGGTTTACATCCTGTGGGAGAATAGGGCCAGAACAAAAGAAACATTCAATTTAAATAATACATTAAAATATTACAAACAAAAGATGTCTGCTCCGAAACAAGCAGCGTCTGATCTAGGTTGAGATTCTAAACACTAAACAATCAGATGTCAGTGGAGGTGTTGTCCACTCCTGACTTTATGCTCCTGGGCTCAGATGAGCATGCAGAGGAGCAACATCAAAGCTGATGCCTGCAAGCGAAGCATTTTATTGGCTTTCCTTTTGATCTGAAGGAGGTGGGAAAAGAGTGCTCAGGCCTAACTGTGTAATTCAAATTTAAATGTGACTTCATATGTGCTGGTGTTTAAAAATAACAAAGACCTAGATTTTGTTAGTACTCCTCATAGGAGTAAAGAAAAACTTCAAAGTGAACCAAACATGGTTACATAAATGCACAGAATAATATAAACTTGGGATGCATGTGGGATATGACCACACATGTTTTTTTTGTTTTTTGTTTTTTTTTTCCCTGGTGATGCATCATGGTGTATATGGTAACATAAATTACTGGCTGTTCCATGTTTTTTTTGTTTTTTGTTTTTTTTCCCTGGTGATGCATCATGGTGTGTACGGTAACATAAATTACTGGCTGTTCCATGGCACCTGATTTTTTCTCTCTGTGCAAAAATAGTGACTGTAAGTCTTCTGGAGAGTGACTGTAGATACATAAAACCACAAATGTAGCACACAGTTTGTATGAAAGGGGTTTGTGAGAATCTAGTGAAGACATCTACAACAATTTTTTTTTGAAAATTAAATGTCGGTCCAATAGACAAATAGAAAACTATCACCTAATTCCAAGCTTTTTATCCCATTTTAGCTGAATGTTTTGGTTTTAAGGCCAACAAATTCTCTGAATGGTTATTCTCGCCACTTGCCGCTTCCAATCACACCAACCCCGTTTCCAGGAACAGCAGGCAGCTGTTTTCAGCAGATAAACACTTAAGCCCATTGTAAACTGCGTGCCCAGCACCAAACAACAGACATATTTACCAACTAGCTAACGAAGACTCTGGAATATCAAGGATGCTAAAAGACCAGCTATCCAGAGTTAATAGAGACAAAAACAGACTATTGCTTGTTTCTATGGGATGTTCAATAGGCAACTGTTGACAGCTGACACACTCACTGTGACAGGTTAATGAGGTGATAATGTACAGAACCAGCTGCCAGCCATTGTTGTTTGTTTTTGTTTTTCTGCCCCTTAAAGGTGAAAAATCAAATAATGCAGTTTTAGCTGCCAGTGTGTAGAATTTAGTTGCATCTAGCGCTGAAGTTGCAAATTGCATCCAGCTAAATATCCTCGTGTTAAATATCTCTCCACTACACCTCAGTGTAGGAAAACCTATGTTGACCTCAAAACCAGGGCAAAATAATAGAATCTCAGATTTTTCCACACCAAACTCGATTTACAATTTTAATCTTTATTTTTTTCATCTTTAAAAGAAACTACAATTGACGAAGAAATTACTCAAAACAAGTTTTGCTTTTATTTTAATAATAAAAATTAACAAAAGCAATCTGAATTTCCCTTCTAACTAGCAAACTTTTCTTTAAAGTCCCCCTCCAATGCTATGTTTTAGTCAAAAATGATATTTCGGTGGTCTTTCAAATGAGGTTATGAAGTTTTTTTGCAAAAAAAAAAAAATTCCCAT
>JAPXVT010000002.1:13040646-13055184 GCA_029823135.1 Acanthurus reversus | reverse complement strand
ACAAAAATAAACAGATTTTATAAATCCAAAGTGACAAAACAACAGAAAGGGCTGAGTAAGTGTTTTCGTTTTGTTTTGAAAAAAAAAAAATCAATTTTTTAAATCCTTTTCTTGTCAATAAAGCACTACATGGTCTTTGGCCTGAATATATCTCTGATTAATTTCTGGCATTATAAAGCATTCAGACTCCCCCGGTCATCTGGGGCAGTTTCACTCTGTGTGTCCAGGATCAAAACCAAAAGCAAAGCAGCTTTAAGATTCTTTGTGAGTACATGGGCTCTGCTAAACCTGCCAGCTAATATTTTTATTGTCTATGTGTGTGTATCATGTTAAGCACTTTGAATTGTCTTTTTTAATTTAGTTTGATGATTACAATTACTAAGTGATGTGCTGTCAGCCTTCATTTCTATTTGGTAAATGCGATGGATTTTAAGGAAAAAGTGCCATCTTCATCTTACCTGTCATTTTCCACCCGTGAAACTGATTTTAGATGATAAAGCAAAAATAAATTCAGTCTGACGGAAACGGAATGAATATAAATTATAGTGACATTATCAGCTCGATAGATTTCTGTGACTGAGGGGGGTGGGGACTGATGACAAACTGATCATGTGCCTGTCTCACTTTGTTTACCTAAACGTCGGCCAGCCAGCCAGTCAGGTTCATTTACCCTCAGAACAGTGACTGTGGACCGTTCCAAAACACGCAAAATATCTGAGGACTGTTAGGCCAACATGACCAGGTGAGTGTCAGTTTGCATTTATTTCTGCAAAATAATCCATGAAACAGCTCCCATCGCACCTAATTTTGCCCAGTGGGTGCTGTGTGTTTGTCCTATTTTCCCTCCTCGGCCTCTCGCTGAGTGTGGAAATGTCAGGGTTATATGGCAACTTCACCTCCCCCAGCTTCCCCCAGCCATACCCTGACAACCAGCACATAGTGTGGAACATCAGTGTCCCGGATGGCCACAGGGTCAAACTCTACTTCAGCCACTTCAGCTTGGAACCCTCAAACCAGTGTGAATATGACTACATCCAGGTACACGCAGCTCAAACACCATCTCCCACCATTTGCCATAGATTCTGTGGCCTGCTCACTAAAAAGCCTCTGACCTTGTCAAACCAGGTTTTGGCAGAGGGGAATGAAACCTTGCGGTTCTGTGGTCAGGAGGAGAAGAACCATGAAAGCACCCCGAGGAACACGGCGATCCTGTCGGCCGGGAACCTCATGTCAGTGGTCTTTAGGAGTGACTACTCTAACGAGGGCCGATTCACGGGCTTCCAAGCATTTTACACCTCAGAAGGTGATGCAGGATAGTGACATTTATTGCCACAGGGCAGATACATTTTTAGTGGCTGTAATTACACCCGGCAATGAGTCATAGAAAAATGGAGAAGGATTATATCATTGCAGGTATACATACAGGAAGGCAAACAGTGACAAAATGATGGCACACATTGGAAAGAAGTGCAATATAAATAACTAGAAGGCACTTTTTACATATAAGAATCAAACTCTCCAATTGTAATAACACAATTCTGCGGTTTGACATATTTTTCAATGTCCTTGCTTGCTCACGTTTGAGCAAAAAGTGGTTTCATCACAGACCTTTATTTTGTCCTCCACTTTCCTCTGGGATTTAAGTAATGATAAATCTAAATTTGTAATACAGCGTGTCTGCAATCTCTGTTTTCATGCAACAAGATTCTTTCAGTTTAAGTTACTGTTTTAATTGAAAGCAACACCTCCAAGCCTGCTGAAGCTGCATGTTAAAGCTGTTCCCTCGGCGCCGAGGCATCCTTTAGTTTCTGCCAGTTGACGTCACAGTTGTGTGAGCTTGAGTCAAAGCAAACCAGACTGAATTAGTGTCTGTGGTGACATGCACAACCCACAAAGACGCAAAGCAAAAACAAAATTATACATTATCTGACCGAGTTTGCTAGACATTCATTGAAAAACAATTCTTCATTCCCCATTTAAAGCATCTCTATGCATGGAAAAATATATTTATTGTTGTTTCACTCTTTAACAGACATAAACGAGTGTCTGTTGAAGATCGATGGGGAGAGAGTGTGTGATCATCTGTGCCACAATTACATTGGTGGATATTACTGCACATGCAGACAAGGATACCTTCTCCATGACAACAAAAGATCCTGCACAGGTAAGAGTCAAGAGCAGACTGAAGCTTAAGGGGTGTGCTCATCAGAGCTTAAAAGCTGCATTGCAAAGTGCAGTGTTAAGTGCTTGGCACACAGCATTTGACTGAATATTGATCTCTGTAAATATGGTTTCTCATCCTAAATACACTGTTGCTTAGCTCCTCACAACCAGACACACCAGATACTGATGGAAATAAAGCAAAGCCATTCCCATTACTGTTCACTGACTTCTGTTTGATGTATTTGTCTTTAGTGTATTTTAATTTCAAAGCATTCGTTCATTATGTAATCAATTAATCTCTCAGTGCAATTTGCAGTAGTGGAATTCAGCTTGACAGAAAAACAATTAAAATGCAAAATGCTGCTATTTTCAGACTTTGCTTGATGGAAATTCATCTGATTGCAGCGTTGTCAACTTATATACCCACGCAGTCGGAAGAAAAAGCAATTTGTGTTAAAAAATACCGTCGATTTTTCACATTAGTGCAGAACAAATCTTCAAAAAACAATTTCCTCACATCTCACACAGGGCAGCTAATGTAGTTCTAGATTGTATCTCATTCTGTCATAGCTGGCCTGTGCTAACAAGGTTCAGGCTGAAAAGGCATACTGATGCACAAAGAAGTTGATCTCCGTCAGCTGGTGTAAAGCTAGGTTAATTACTGTCGATTCCTAAGGGAAAAGCAACTCCAAAATGGCATTAAAAATTGATACCTGTGTGCAGCGTTAATAGTGCATTGACATGAGGTAATTAATCACAATTAGCGGTTGATGTGCCTTAAATTATTATTCTTTGCCAGAGGAAAAAGGGTGACAAAACAAATCATGCAATGAATAGACAAAAATGATTATCTGCCTACAGATTGCACTAATTATATGAATTACAGCAACTCGGCCTCTTTGCTATACTCATTTGTTGTCTGTAACAACATCTGCACATTTGCCAGGGCAGTAACGCAAACATAATGAATCCCATCATTTATGATCCTGAAAAAAGCCTCGATTGACACGAAAACTTTTTTACAGCCAGCACTTTTTAATCCATAAAGAAGCTGCAGGTAGCTCACTAGACTTGTTCATGAGCTTTCAAATAAACGTACACACAAAACGGCTTGAACACTTTTAATCAGTGTGTGAGTCCTCCCTTCAGTGCCATGCAGCAGCCAGGTGTTGACCTCGCTGTCGGGGGTTCTGACCAGTCCGGATTACCCGAGTCCCTACCCACCTATGAGTCAGTGTGAACACACCATCCGTCTGCCAGAGGGCTACCGAATAATCCTGGACTTCCTAGAGCCTTTTGACATAGAGGGACACCCAGAAGCCCCCTGCCCATACGATATGTTGAAGGTTAGTCATGTGACTTCAGAGCATAACCCAAACAGGAGGTTGAGTAAGTAATGTATTCATCCTCATGCTTGTGGAGGCAGTTTGTTACTAACTTGTCTTACTTGAGTGATATACTGTATGGCCATGCTGTTTTCGGCATGTTTCAGTTTGGCTGGACATAAATCAGTCAGGCATTTCCTGAATCAGTGTCTCTGTTTCTTAATTAATGTTCCCCTTTTTTACAAGATTTCAACAGCCGGACAAGAGTATGGACCCTTCTGTGGATCAAAGCCACCGGGACGCATCGACACGGGAAGTTACCAAGTGCATGTTGTGTTCAAATCCGACGCCAGTGGGAAAAACAAGGGATGGAAGATCAAATACACCAGTACCAAGGCTGAATCCCTCACTTTAGCTTCAGACTGATACCTTACTGATGTTAATATTCTGTGTAGTTAAACACTATCTGAACATTTTATACAGTTTTACACTGTGGCAACTTACTGCAGCCACATTTTTTATGATACTGTTGCAACAAACATGTTGTACATCAAGTGTTTTATTGATCATATAATTTCTAATGTAACTGTCATTGTTTTACTTCTTTATTTGGTGAGATGCTTGTGTAATCTCCTCAATAGAATTCTTTTTAAATAACTCATACTCGTTTTTTTTTTTTAAATTCTATTAGCAAAACATAAAATCTTCAAGCAAATGTCTAAATATACATTTTATTTGTGTTTCAAACAAACATACAACAAAAACACACAAATCCAGTGCAAATTCTCTTAATTATATCTCAACATTGACATTTGCAATGTAGGTTAGTATTAATAATCATATCCTGTGTTTTATTGTTGTTGTTAGGCTACTTGTGCAAATAAAGCAAGATACTTTGAAACAGACTTTTTTATATATATATATATATATGTAAAAGTTTTAATTCAAGTACTGTAAATGGTTTGTGACCGCAACATACAGCCTGAAGCTATATTTGATCAGACATGCATTTTAATTTAAAGGAAAAAAAAAAAAAAAGAAAAAGAAAGAATTAGTTTACTTTAAAGTACATCACAGGAATGAAAACCATCCTGCTCTTCTCTAGCTAAAGGCAGAAACACATTTTAATGCTCTTGCAGAAATAATAAATTAATTCCATGAAGTGTTCTGGAAGTCAGTCGGTCTGGTCTAAGACGTGGTGAGTGCTAGTCATTTAACCTTCATACATTATGCAGCTTGTTCTCTGCAATCCCAGCCCTACTCCTCTATCAAAACAGTTATTATGGGGTTCTTCAGTCGCATGAAATTGCCTCTCATTTGACACTTTTGTATTCGCTCACTAACGTTGTCTCCATCTGTGCCCGACGAGTGGGGCAAAAGAGCGCGCCTGTCTGTGTGGATGAGAGAAAGAAATGCACTTGTGTTGATTTATTTTTAGTTTTGGTTATTTTTTCCTTCTTCTTGTCTCTTGGAATTGGGTCAGCACCACTTCTCTGGGAACTTTCCTTTTAAATAGTCTCATTATATTAACTTTGACTCAACTGCTATGCTGCTACTTACTTTGGTCTTTGAAGGCCACCACAACTTAGCAAGGCAAGGTACGTACTGACCCATACTTTAGCTGGCATTTGCAGCACAACAGCATCGTAAGGTTTTCTGACCACATGGGAAAAGGTTTGTCTCCAGCATGAAATGCCCAGTCAGTCCTCAGGGCAGCTGGGTGCTTACAGAGCAAACGTGCAATGTTACCTGAACACCGAGTCAAAATCTAATCCACCAAGACAGTGTGACACATGACAGCACAATTGACTGCCTATCTCACTCACTTCTTACTGTTCAGCCTAGTAGGAGCCAATCCTACAGGAATTACGCACACCATGAAACCCATTAACCAACAGCTGGAAAATATCTGGCAGCAGCATGCAGCCAATAGACTAACAGCTGAC
Organism: Acanthurus reversus; assembly: GCA_029823135.1. Classification (NCBI taxonomy): domain Eukaryota; kingdom Metazoa; phylum Chordata; class Actinopteri; order Acanthuriformes; family Acanthuridae; genus Acanthurus; species Acanthurus reversus. The sequence continues at coordinate 13,049,750 of JAPXVT010000002.1, read as the reverse complement.
ATGCCCATAGGTTAATGGAGGTTCACTGTGTTAAAAATGTACTGCTTTTTTCATAATTGTTGACAATGTTGCTGGCAATGGAAAAACATTTATTACAATTTATTTGGGAATTTGAATCAGATTTTTTTCAGAGGATTAAAACTAAAGTCCTGTCTCAATACACATTACTCAGCTTTTTATCACACCCCCAAATCAAAAATACATATTTTTCTCTCTTGCTTGTTGTACTATTGTATCTAGACTGTTTTAGTTAGTTGCTGAATTTTGGAGATATCAGCTAGCTAGCTAGATTAGATGTCTATCTTCTCTAGAACAAAATGGAACAAGATGGCACTCGGATCCATTAACCAAGATCTTTCACAGACCTTGTTGTGAGCAGTCTTAAGTAGGAGCTATTTTCTCAGAGGGAAGTGAGCATCTGCTCATAGATGAAAAGCAAGCTATCAAGCTAACTAAGCCAGCTAATGTTAAAGCTCAGCCAAGGAGGAGGTCATCAAGATTTACATCCTTTGCAGTCACAAACGGGAGCCTCTTGTCCGTGAGCAGATGCAGGTTTCCTTCGATGCAGTGATAGAGTTGCTGGCTGTGGACAGAAAACAGTTCCTACATGAAAGTGCTCACAACAAGGTGTGTGGATTACCTTGAGTCACAGGGTCATCAATTCGAGGAAAGACTTTACTGTTGATTTTTTTAAAATACAGTATTTTGGCACTACAACAAAAGCAAACTATTTTTTTTGTTTTGGGATGAACTATCCCTTCAGGGTAATTAGAGGGAGTCTCAAGAATACAGAATTGAGTCAGTGACGGAAATATTTGTCTGTACATTATTCTACCTGCACTGAATATTCATTAGTAAAAAAGGTGAGGCGACAGCTCAATAAAAAGTTTGAGGTCTTGTTTATTTTAGAAAATTCCTCATACCACCACCCAAAGTTTTTAAAATGCACCTTAAATCACAAACTGTGCAGTCATATACAACTTCCCTTTGTAACATGTCTTTTGTCATTTAAATAAAATACAAAATGTGAATTTGTTAGGGACTCAAGGCAATTCTTACAGGCTTATAACACAGCAGTGACAGGTTACTTTTTAAGAGCTTAAATCTGCGTACACAGACCCAATACAGAGTAATAAATAGATCTTTATGTTGCCTAACCCTAAACCCAACCACCTCCAACACATCATAAGTGTGTTCATAGTGTGTTATATATGTTCACACTGTGTTATAATGCATTACAGAGACAGGCTTGATTAAGTGTTACCAAATGATCCTTCCACAAATTTAAACACATCATTCGTGTTGCTCCAGAGACCGATGACGAGATGACAGCCATGACAAAGGTCATCTTCCACAAGACCTCTGAGTCACACATTGTACACACATCACACAGCCACTAGACTGATATGTAACTTTGTTAATAGTATATAACAGAGGGCCTTACAATAGCTCTCATCCAGAAATTTCAGTTCTATGTAACTCAAACATAAAGCTTTTTCATTACCTATAAAAATCGCCAAAAATGTGTTCAGTGAGGCTTGCATATATGATGTGATATACATCTTTTTTTCTGATTTTTGTTGTCAGAAAGATAAATTAGTCTGTATATACCATTCAAATAAAGGTAGTTAACCGGTTGATATTAGCCTTTACATTTATGTCAGTAAAAATGTTACTCTCAGCATGATCCCGCCTTCACTTTCTATCCGTACTCAATGTTACACTAATGTAGTGCTGTACAAGTTACTCTGGTAATCATAGTACGTTTTTCTACCATTCACTCTTTCATGTGGAGATTCCCTAAATGGTCACACACCAGTTAATGATAATATTTACACCACAATGCACGTACATTAAGAAGACTGTGCTACAAAATGGAAAGGAGAATGCCATATTTAGACAAGTGTACATTTGTAAAAAACAAAAACAAAAACAAAACCTTGTTGTGTAAACATAAAAGAAACATTTCAAACTTTGGCAGTGTAGAAGGAACATAACATTTGTCTCTTTTTGCAGGCGTCACTGTGGAAGACAGCAAGCAGGAGCAAGTCATAAAGCACAGAATCAAACTGGTGGCCGAATGAATGAACAAAGCTTTTCTTTCCTGTGGAGACCCTCAACATTCAACATGTAAATGCCACTGTAAAGATAGCACATATAAATTATTTGCAACAGACAAGTTTTTTGTCACTCACCATATTAGCCTAAGGTTCTGAAATGAACGCAGTGCATTGTTTCTGTCTTACCTGGCAGTGTTTAAGGGGGGGCAGAATGTAATGTAATTACAGAGGGCGGCTGATTCAATTGCAGACTTTATATAAAACCTTAAAGCAATAATTCCACATTTTGGGTAATTCGTATTAGCCTTCCTGCCAAAAGTTAAATGAGAAGACTGATACCATTCTCATAGCGATCTGTCTGCTGGAGCCACCAGTAAAGCTTGGAACGAAAACTGAAAACAGCTAGTCTGGGTCTGTCCAAAAGTAACATGATCCACCGACTAGCACCCCTAAAGCCCATTAGTTATTATATGTTGTATGTTATTTAAAAGCAAAGTGTTTAAATGGCATGTTGTGGTCATACTGGCCAACTGTACTAACTTTATGGTCTCTTATCATTGCAGTAAGTTTACAAGGTGCCGGTAGATGAAATCTGTTACCTTTAGCACAGAGGCCAGCAACCTGTTTCCAGTTTCTATGCAAAGCTGGGTTAGCTGGCTCCAGGCTTATATTCTATGTTTAATATTTATCTTATTCTCAGCAGTAAAGAGAATAAGCGTATTTCCTTGGCACAATTGCTCACAGTTTCACATACAGAGCTCAATAATAAGGATAACCTGATCAGGGGTGAATAAAATGAATGTTATGCCAGTAAGTCTAGCAGCTCACTTGCTGACCACTGCACAATTAAAAAAACAAACAAACAAACAAACAAAAAACCTAAAACAAACTGCTTTTTTGCTGGGGCATTACACGCGTGCTCAAGGAGTGAATCATCTCGCTTCCTTTTAATTTTCTGTTCAGAGTTGTAACAGTCGGGCACCAGGTAGATTCTTTGCCTCACTTCACTGGCATCTTGCTTGCATGGAAGCAAACAAGGTTGTCACAGCTGCTAATAAATAAATCAATTGATACAGGGGCAAGTAAAAATTAACTTCAGGCAACTCAATTCCTGACCCACTCTCCCGGCTGGGCAATTAAAAAAAAAAAAAAAAAAGCATTAACGCTGAACCCTGCGTGGATATGTTTTTTTAGCTGTGATTATTTTCACAGCATTGCAAACATCAAAATAAGGAGCCAATAGAGAGCTGGTGCCAGTGGTTAATGCAAACATGTCTTTGATAAACATGAGCTGTGCAAATCACTATGCTCCCTCTTGAGGCGAGAGCATCAAGTGGTTTGCTAGTTTTACAAAATGATGCAAACGTCAACATCATTAACATTCATGGATTCCAGCATTATGGATATTATCAGCACCACAGGATAAATCCCATTCTAATGACCCCGAGGCAGGTAATGTGAATTCTTATCAGTCTCTGCTCAGGTGAAGCCTTGGCCTACTTGCTGCTTTGGGCTGGCGTTTTTACGCCCTCCTCTGTGCTTCTCTCACTGGGCTGCTGGCTGCTGGCTGCTGTCTGGCTGTGTGCTGCTCCTTAAGGACCGCGCGGCCTGAACCTGCTGGAGACGTCTGGCCAGCTCAGCCTCGCAGGCCTGCAGCAGCGTCGTCGTCCTCGTTTTGTCCCAGCCCAGCACCTGCTCCATCGTTTCCACCCCTCTGCTCACCACCATCTGAATACACAAGGCACATTTGAGAGGCTTTGTTTCAAACACTGGAAATGTGGACATGAGAGACTTTATACTGACTGCAACGCACTCCAATCAGTCAGTCCGGTAATGAAGTCTATCCTTTGTGAAGCTTATATGACGGTTAGTATTTGCTGACACTGTCAGGGAAAAGCTGTTTTGAGCCTGTAGTTTGTGGTGTTGATGTTGATGATGAAGGTATGAATGCGTTGTGTCTGGAGAGTTTTACATAATTGCTTCATCAGTTTTAAAGCTGTTTATTAGACTCAGTAGGGTATGTTACAGCATGAGCCTGCACTAGAAGAGATGACATAAGAATATCATTAAGTCCAGAACAGCTGAAAAGCGGCTCCATATGGTTTTTATTATGTAAAGGCATCTTCACAAAATAAAACTACAGCATAAACTCTTAAGGGCTGAACTGTCTGAGGCATTTGCAGTTTTATACCGTACATGTAGAAATATCTAATTTGTAGTGCTACCATTCTGCATCTTTGAGGCAGACTGGATCAGCAGTGTGAGCGGAATACCTGCAGATCCTCAGTGGACAGTCTCGTCTCTGGGCTTGTTTTGCCTTTCAGGACCATCAGTGTCCTTGTCATGAATCCAGATGCAGAGTCTACCTCCATCCCATCTGTCACGTCCATGTCTGCGGCCCCTGACACGTTTGAAAAAGGTTCTCTTTCAGGATCATTTGGTGTATAAAGGGTATAATTACAATAAATCACCACAAGACATGAAATTATTAAGCTGCAACAATGGTTCCATCTAGTGACCAAAAGGCAGAAGTACAGCTTTCCTGATAGACTGACTACTGATTTATCAGTAACTGTTGGCATTGAAATATATGAGGAAAAATAACAACTAAAGATTAATTTGTTAAGTTTGATCATATTTGAAAAGTTGTTGCTTAAAGTGGAATTCTTTTCATCTTTCTAATGACTGCATGATCTGCAACTCTGCTCATAGAAATGCTAAAGGACAAAAAAATGGATGTATCATGATACTGTTTTGATCTATTGGATTGTGTAATCAGGTCCTAAATAAAAATACATGCACAAATATTTATTAAAAATTTGATTTCAGATTCCCTCTGATTTTCCTTTTGTACAAATCATACATGTTATCCAAAGTACAAGCAGTTTTTGGGTTATTCCCTCCTGCAGGGCTACACAATCACAGGACAACATTAGTTATTTTGTTGGAAGCTTACTGATCACAGCTATTCTCTTGATTTCTTTAGGGTAGAGAAAGATACATAAGCTTCTTTGGCATTTTAAGACTCATAGACTTCTATTTTTACAGCACATAAACATTATCATTACAAACAATTTAGGCTTTAAACATAAAATTACGATAAGGCTGGTAAAGGAAAGAGATTTTCACAAAACAGATTATCAGAGCAAAACACAAGAGCCAGAAACCAATGTCAGATATTATGAAGCAATTTTCTGTTATCAACAGGCTCTTGAGGGCTGCTGAGACTCTCCGTTTAACAAACTGTGGGCTCAAAAGATGCTGTAATAGATTTTTTCAAAACTAGTATTGCTGATAATTACTCTAGTTTGTAAAGAGTTTAACACGACTGAAACATAAATAAAATACTTTCTATCCTAAATGGCAACTTATCACAGAATTTACATTGTGTCAGAAAGCCACAGTATAAACTATGAGACCAGTTTATGACAGTATTAGCACAGTATGAAATGTCCTCGATCTTTGTTTAGGAAAAATATATTCAAGTCGCACAAACGAAAATACCACATAAAGACACAGTCGTACCTCCCTCGCCGGGCTCGCTCGGCTCTTCCTGCTGGCTGTCCTCTTTCTCCACAGCTTTGAGGTAGAGCTGGAGCAGCTCCTTGGACTGCCGCTCCTCCTCTCGCCTGTCCAAAACCTTCTGCAGAGTCTCCTGGAGCTCCTCAGCCCTCTTCTCTTGGACACCCAGAGCAGAGGCTAGCTCAGGGCACGGCACATCCACTAAAGTCTGGACAAACAGGTGAAGAAAACTGTATTCAAAGTAAATCTACACTACAACTTTGACCACCATAAGCGGTGCTTCACATATACAACAACAAATAATGAAATAAAAGAAGGGAATGAAAAGCGAAGCTACAAGTACACCAAATAAGATCTTTTGAAAACTATTCTTTCACTGCGGATTGCCTGTGTTCACATTTTGCTTTTTTTAGGATCTATTGTGGCCTCAAACACACTGAATGAAGTTTTTAAGGTGCACAAGTCATTAGGATGACATTGATTTTACACTGCAGTGTAACTTCAACAATCACAGGCAGAACGAAAAAGGTTCATGCAATGAGCCAAAATCTGCAAAGCGTGGCTCTAAGGATAAAGGCTTGTGTTATGTAAGAGCAAAAACCAATGACTGTTCATCTCTCAATACTTTTTGACTTCACAGCTGCAGCCAGTACATAACAAAACATGTTAATGTTTGTAAATGAGCCACGAATCATGTTTAATTTTTTTGAACGATACCCAAGTAATTTTCTAAAATGACTGGGCACTGTAGTTTGAAAGAAATGCCTCTTATTAAAAGTAAAAACTGTATTCTTTTGAGGTTATTTTTGAGGTAGATTAATACACAAGCGTGCAGTGCTCATGTTCATTGTAAAAAAAAGATATCAGTCAGTCAGCCTACCACTTTGGTCCTTCCTGAAATATCTAAACTACTCAAAGGATTGTCATGAAATTCTCTTGAGACATTGATGGACCCAAAAGAATGAATTTTTGATGATTATTAAAACTTCCTCTGACTTACTTATGCCAGTGAAAAGTCTCATCATCTGGTGGATGAATTGCCATAAAATTTGGAATGGACATTCATTGCTCAATCATAAAATAAAATTCTAAATTTGTCCAGTTCTTTGGTTTATGACCTCTTGCATGTAAATGTGAACTGATCAGCAACTGTCAGAATGCTAGCACTCTAAACTCAGATGGTGAACAGGACAAATATTTTATATAACATGTTAGCAATTCCTTGTGAGCATGTTGGCATCCTGCCATTAGCATTCAGCTTTATGAACTACTGTGCAATTAAGTCTAAGAGAGCAGCTAGCATAGCTGTAGACTCTTAGCCATGTTGGAAAACAATGGATGTAATAACAATGACCACTACAACAACAACAACAACAACAACATTAACATATCATAATCGTTTCTTTTCATGGGATTTGTTGACTTTTGCCTCTCTCAGACACACACTCTGTTACTCTTCAAGGAACACTTTCACACACGCAAACAGTGCATGGAGGGGCCTTCCTGTAAAGCCCCCACACATCCAAAGCCGCTTTGCATGATTCAGACGGAGAGCCAGAGGAGACGAGCCTCTTCATCTGACTTCACATATTAGCAGCAGCCAGAGTGAGGAAAGGGGGCGAGAGAGCTCAAGATAGAGCATAGCGAGAGAGAGGGAGCTGTGGGCACAGTGACCTATATATTCTGCAGAGCTCTATTTAGTGCGAGATACAGTTTCACAGAGCACTGTACTGCACCTGCAGCTCTCCTCACTGACCTTGGATCAGAACTGCCAGGTTTCCACGGATCAGATTAGAATTGGGGAACACTCAGGGGGAGGATTTTGCATGATTGGACCCTTCAGATTGGAGGTAAAAGGAGCAGTTAAAACCATCACTGCTGGGCAAATCACTTATTCTTAAAACCAAGGTGGCATAGGGAACTCATTTGGGCTTGCTGCAAGAGCCAGGTTGTGCATTTGCAAGTCTCTCATGTGCAAGTTAACATCTACAGCAATGATTTAAATCACATCAAATGTTGCAAAAAGTCAATTAAAGCCAATTTCCTTGTCACAAAATTGTGTTACATCATTTACTTATTCATTCTCATCTGAGAACAGCACTGAAAAGAACGCTGAGTTGATGAACGAAGTCTAAAATAAATGCTTAAGTGAAGCTAAATTGTCATTTTTAATATATTTTTTCCTCGGTTCCCTCAATCAGTGTGTTTATATGGACTGCATAAACCCAAATACCCACCTTACTCTAAATAAGGTAATCAATAAGGTTTTTACATGATTTACTTGTGGAATATTCCATTCATATTCCTGTTTATATGGAATAGAGTATAGTCCAGTTTAGCACAAATGACTCACAAGACGTGGATGGAGTTTCAAGGGCTTGCCTCAGCAAAATGCAGCATAAACTCCAACAAGACCTTATTGTGTGATTACAGTGTTTACATGTGTAAAATCACCAGAATAATATCAGAATATTTCACCTACGAGCCGAATATTGCTTGGATAAAGCAATCAGAAAATCCTGTTCACATGGCAGTATCTTATTAAGAATATTAGCTTAACTGGGTTAATAGTGAAACGTATTGTCCATGTATATCTGCAGTGTAAAATTAATGTCAAATTAATTCCTTAAATTCCTCTGAAAATGTCCCTTATCTCTTGTATTCTTGCTTCTTTTACCATCTGGGTTGAGAAAAAAGGTTAAAAACAAGCTTAACTCCATTTCTGCCTTTTCTGCCCCACAGCATCCACTCAACACTGGGGTGTGTAACACCTTTCATATGTCATCATCCTTTAGGATTTGGCAACCCACGCTCATCCCACCCTGAGGGGGATCTTTGCTTCATTTTCCACAGATAAGGGACACTGCAGGCAGACAGAGAAGATGAGAGACAGACAGAAAGCAGGAGACAGATAGAGATGTGTGTATATTTGCATACCAGTGTTTTTGTGAGCCAGTTTGACTGAGTTAAGTTAATCTCATTATGTGATACTAAGCGAGTGAGTAACTAAAATGTCCTCAGAGGGTTAGAAATATGAAACTGTGAGGAGGAATGTGGGTCAGGAGATCACACGGCAGCATCAGCTTGCTTTTTATGCCAAATCCTACAAAACAAGTTATTACTGCACTTTTCATTAGGTGCACTTGACAGAGTGTGTGTCATTTTTTCTGTGTGTGTGTGTGTCTCCAAGTCCATGAGCAATTTGTGCACACACAAGGAGTGAGGCATCCCCGCAGCATGTTCTGTGCTCGCGTGAGCTCTCGCTGCGGCTTTCACGCTAGCTTCTGAAATTCAGGTCACATAACACACGTTGTGTATAACTCATCACTAACGTTACTTGTTTGGGTAGACATGCATGTATGTGTGTGCAGTGTTTTAGTGTTGGGATACAGGTGTGTGTGTGTGTGTGTGTGTGTGTGTGTGTGTGTGTGTGTGCACGTAGCCCACTGTTTCTTGTGTGCTATACATTTCTGTGTGGGTGAAAACATGTCCAGTAGGGATGTATGTTAGGACACCACAATG
>JAPXVT010000002.1:12971008-12985345 GCA_029823135.1 Acanthurus reversus | reverse complement strand
TAATCAGAGGTGGAGATAAGGAGCATGAGAAGTGGAGGGAAACCTGCCTGGTTTCTTAATGGAAGCAGGAGACAGAGAAGGTTCCTGCTGCTTCTTCTGTTACAGCTTCACTTTGGTGTCTAAGAGAAAACACACTTGTGCATGTGAAGTTCTGGCTCTTCAGGTGATGAAAGGAGCTCCTGGTCTGCTTTGCTTTCCAGCTGAGGGGAGGAACTGTAGGTGATGTTGCAGCATCTCCTCTCTGTGCTGCAGACAGACAGCAGCATCTTGCTGTCTGAGCTTCAGGTGGTGACGGAGGAAACGTTTGGTTTGTGATGCTCCTCATTTCAGCTGATGAGTCGAGATGAAGGAACGAAAGAGTTCAGGAGGCTGTAAAACACATGAAGCTGGAGACTTGGTGGGTGAGGGGAGCGCTTGTTTTGCTTTACATGTGTAGATGAGGGAGCGTTATGGATGAGGAGAGAGGGGAGGTGGGATGTGAAGAAGAAGCTCCAGGTCATGAGGTTATCAGGGGAGCGCTTGGTTTGTGATGCACTGCGAGACAAGTAAGGGGAGATGGGAGGGAAACACATGAGACGGGGGAGGAGCAGCATCATGCTGTCATGTTCTGCAGAGATGGAGGAAGTGGAAGTAGCGCTTGGTTCACGAGGTGACAGAGGAGCTTTTTGTTGTTGTTGTCCTGCAGGAATCAGTAGTTTGGAGGCAAAGGGAGCGCTTGGTTCATGATTCATGACATGCAAGAGGAGAGGGTGGTGTGGATGAAGGAGCTGGGGTGGGTGATGTGAGAGGGTGTTAGGTGTTGCAGGGTGTAGCGTGTCTGTGCAGGGAGGGGAGGAAGGAGCGAAGGGGAGCGCTTGGTTTGTGATGTAATACAGAGCCGGGGGGAGGTGACAGCTCGGATGGAGGAACGGGGGGCTGTTTGTGAGTTGTGTCTCTTCCTGTTTAGAGGATTAAATCATCTGGGGGCAGGTGGAGACTCAGAGTTAGGTGGAGCAGCTCTTAAACAAAAGGGTGTGCTTTATTTATGATCCATGACAGGCCTGGAAGGGAGGAGACAGTTTGTTGTTTCTGCTCTTTGTTGGAGTGTGTTATCTTCTGCCACAGGAACATGTGTGTGTGGATGTTAACAACAGTTCATCTGCAGGCTCCACTGTCAGCCCCCCATGGGGAAAGGAGCGCTTGATTTATGGAGCATCACAGGCCTCTGGGGGGGGGTTTGTTTTTGCGTGCTCTTGTTTCAGTGTTGAGGGATTTTGCATGACATGGCTGTGCAGGAACAACATGTGGGTGTTTACACGCAGGGTTTCTGCAGGCCCAGCTGTCAGCTGCAGGTTCAGGATCAGAGGAGCGCTTGGTTTGGGACCCCTCACATGTGAGAGGGGTGGAGCACATTTATGCAGCTGCTTGTTGTTTTGAAGATATTTTCCTGCAGGATCGGACCACTTGGCTGAAAAGGCGCGTTTGGTTTGTGTTTGATCACACAGCGGGGGGGCTGTGTGTCCGAAACATCAGTGTGCTGAGCTCAGCGTGTTCGGGGGGGGGGCAGGTGGAGACCGGGCGGCTCCAGAGGGGAGGGGGTGCTTGGTTTGTGAAACCTTTCATCCTGGTGGAGGGGCGGGGCTTAGGTTTTGTTCCAGTATGAAGAAGTTTTCTGGTTTCCAAAAACTTCGGCAGAAGAAATGAAATGCAATTTATATTTTTGTCTCAGAAAATTAAAAAGTGAACGCTTGGTTTCAAACACAGTGCACCCCGGTGTGTGTGTGTGTGTGTGTGTGTGTGTGTGTGTGTCAGAAGGTAGAGGGTGATGCTGATTTACCGTGTTTGCTGTGTAGATAACATCTGCCATGACTTGCCTCTGTGTCCCTCTGTGCACTCGCTCCACCTCTGGACTCTGATCAGTTCTGCTGATAATCATCTATCGATCAGGTTCATGTGGACAGTTTACTTTGGCGAACAGCCGCAGTGAACCAGAGTCATTCTGAGGGTGGGGGGGCTCTGAACGCGTTCTGTGACCCGTCGAGGGTCAACATGACATCAGCTCTCCTCATCTGCTCCAACACGGCGTGAAGACCACGAATCTGTGTCGCCTCCATCAAACCTGCTGTTTCATCACTTCCTTCTTTCCTCTTTCATCACTTCCTTCTTTCTTCACTCAGTTTTATCCTCGGTTCACTCCAACCGTCACACACCAGCTTCTATCTGGATCAGTTTTCATCAAGTGTCTCAAATCAGTAACAGGCCAGAAAAGGTCGCAGTGACGCATGTTTTCTGCTACTTTTAGGACCAAAACATTCACCAGAGAAGAACCAGAGAAAATTCATTACATCAGCTTTCATCTCTCAGGAACCAGAGTTTCACTGATGATTTCTGTTTGTTAGAAACAACAAGTCATCAGCAAAACTCGTCTTTATGGTGTGAAGTTCTGACAGAAACCAGCGACCTGCAGACTGAAGCTGCAGACTGAAGCTGCAGATTTGAGGCTGCAGATTAAAGCTGCAGGTCGAAGACGTTCAGACTGAATCGACGTGTTTCTCAGACTGAACTGTTTCTTCTTCTGAAGCAGAAAGTTTCTGTGTTGCAGAAACAAACATGAAGGTCATCAGATGATCGAGGGAGCGTTTGTTTTGTGATGCACAACATGTCGGGCGGGTGGTGCTTAAAGCCCCAGCAGCTCAGGAGAGCACTCGCTTTGTTGAAAATAACTAAGTACTTTTTCAAAGTTTAGGTACTTTACTTGATTATTTCCACAGTTTACTAAATAATTCTACTTTTTACTCTTTTTACTCCATTACATTTATTTAACAGCTGCTCTTACTTTGATTTTACACACAAAACATGATGTTCCAAAATAAACTGCATGATTTACAGGCTCTGCACACACGCATGCACACACACACACTCACACACACACACACACACTCATCCCAGCCACAGCTTCCTTCTGATTCATGCCTGGCCAAAGTCATTGACTTCATTATTCTTGGCTTCATATCTGTGATAACTGGGGATAAGAAGTTATGCTTTGTCAAGTGTCAGAACAGTACAAAGGAGTCAACTTTGTGAAGAGACTTGAAAAGAACTGGACTGTTTGGCTGAGATGGCTGAAAAAGCGGTGCCAGTGGTAATTCAGGAGGCACAGCATTACAGGCTGGCAGACTGACCCACACATCTGGATAAGCTGTTCTGCGGCGAGGTGGAATCAGAGACTAATAGGGCAGCTCTTGGTTTAGCGTGCACACCCTGTCATAGTAACACCTTTTTTTAAAGCAGGGATGGCCACGGTATTTTAGTTTTATTGCCGTCTTCAGAAAGGCTGGTCACACTCTGGATCACAAACTGAGTAACAAACTCAAACTGTTTGCACAGTGGTCTTTGGCAAAACCGACGATCCTGCTCAAACTCGTATACAGTAGGATTCTGCAAGCATGAAAAGATCAAACGTTTCAGCACCCCACCCATATTGATACAACTCCACCCATTTAAACACAGGTGTCACTGCAAGATATTAGCTTCTTTGAAAGATCAAATATATTGTCTGTGTTGGTTTTTCAAAAGAAACACAGCCTCCAAGCCGGGCTCTGTCTTTTGTCCTGGCCTGGGTTAATGTGAGAGGAGGGTTCTTTACGTCCCGTCCAGCCGGCTGCAGCTCAGGCTTTTAACCATTGGCCTGACAACCTCAGCAGTGGACCGCCACAATATCTGTTGATGTTAATCCTATTAGGCTTGATTTAACACTTTACACGCCCATGATTTATATGAATGTTTATTGGTTTTCTGTAATATAATCAGCTCGGGGAAACTTAATGCATTGTTTGGTAATACACGCGTGACTGGAAGCAGGGGGCAACAAACTGTGCCCGGTGTTATTTGAAATCATACACCCTCGTCCAACACCAACACTTGAACTAATTCAATCTTCAAAGTCAATGGAAAAAGAACAATATTTATTAGGATTAGGGGGGACATTTTGTCTGGCAGCCTCCTCCCAAATGAGAGCCTTGTTTTTTCCTTTGTTGATCGTTTGAGGATTTAAGATGCATTAGAAGGCAGTGTCTGGGTGGATAATGGAAGGTTAGAGACTGTTATTTGATTTAAGTTCAGGCACTAGAGATTAATATCTCCATCCTATGTGCCCCCCTCCGCACCCTCTACCCCCAGCGCCTCGGACCAGAGAGCTGCGACTAAAGTTACCGGGTATTAGCTTTGATTACAATTTTTAGAAAACAGCTTTGATCAGTGACACAAGTTCAGTCTCATCAGTTCTGTCATCGTCTCTGGAAATAAAATGTTCAGTTTTGCGACATCAAAACAACCTTATCACACAATCTTACTTCCTTTTTTGCTTTTGGTTGTTTGAAGTGTGATGAATTTACCGTCTGTTCTGCTTGTTCCCACAGTCAGCCAGCTGCAGCAGACCCTGGTCTCCGTCCAGGAGCTCCTGATCCAGCAGCAGCAGAAAATCCAGGAGCTCTCTCAGGAACTGGCTGCAGCAGAGGTAGCTACCACCTCATTAGCAGCTCACCACTCTTCACTTTACACCACCAATAGTTTGAAGTTTGTTAGACTATCGGTGATTTTAGTTAAACCTCTGAGATTCTCTCTGTTTGTCATTCAGAAATGGTTTTCCCTGCACTGGTTTTATTGGTTAGATGTTAGCAGCGGTTTTAACTCTAATTTATTAAAAGCAGATACTGGCGCTTTTCATGTCGTTGGAGATCTAAGATGCTGATCTGGTTTGTCAAGTCACACCTGTTTGTTGTAAAACACCATGTTAACTTCACTGAATGACAAATTTGAGTAAACTAAAAACAACGAGATGGAGCAACTTTGTAGTTTTGACATGAAACTTATGTCCTTAACCTTGAAGGTTTTAATTTTTATGTACGTTTGATGTTTTAGGGGGGAAGCTAGACAGGCAGTAACTCTGAAGTTACAGAAAAGCTCAGTAAACATGAGGTTGCAGGTTGAAATTTTCAGATTGATGAGAAGAGAGAAAAGGTTTTCTTGAGGCCTCTGTGCACTAAAATCACTCTTGCTCGTCCCGAGTCATAACTACCTAAGATGGACAGTGTTATTATACTGTATATCATCAGAACACAAGCTGCAAAAAAATATGGTGCATCTCATCATGGGACCATAATCTTGAAACATATTGTCGTTCCTCTTCGCCTTGATTTTTATAGACAATGCTCATAATCTACTCAGAATTGTAAGTGTTTAGCCGAATTGAACTGAGTGATTGTTCTAAAAACTTATGTGCTGGCGTGAAATGTTGCTTGCTTTTTATAATACCGCTCGTAAATGGCTTTATGATCGCTGGGCTCTAAAAAAGTGCCTTGGAAGAGACAATCTTAGACAATGTTTTATGTCCACAGCTTGTTAAGCACACGGGTGTTTGACTGTAGCATCTGGATATCGCAGGAAAACATATGCGGACACATCTGCTTCGGCACAAACGAGGGAGAAAAATATGAATCTCCTCCCTGGACGAGGTTCATCAAAAACTGTGGAGTCATAGCTCATTTTGTGCTGTTTCAAGTTCTCAGATGATCAGTCCCTCTGAGCGGTGTCGAAAGCAAATCAGCATCTGTGAGAACATGAGAGCGATTATCCAATTTGACTCCACGCTGCTCTGAAACAGAACTCTGTATGGTTTGCTGTCAGGCAGGCTGGTAGGCCCACCTCAAACAATGACTTCCCTCCCACATATAAGGACAAGGAATGTTTTTTCTTTTCATTTGTCATCTCAAAATCACAGATTGGATTAAAAACTGTCTACTTCATTTGCTATGAGTGCCTTGTTGGACAGCGGTAGTGTATAAAAAGTATAATTCACATCAAAACACCCATTAAACAAATCATAAACTCTGCTTTATAGCTATAGTGTTGATCTTAAATTTTCCCTGCAAGTCGGCACAAGGCCCTCCGTTGTCTCAGGCCATGGGGGAAATTGGGAAATTGTTTTCAGGTCCTGGATGTTTGATGGGAAACACATGTTGGAGCTGGCGAGCTACTTATCATTCACCGTTTGCGGCTTTCGGGGTTTGCCTCACCACGCCGCTCAAAGTGCGCCACACTTAGCAATTATGCCTCTCAACACGGAAATGTGCCTTTAACCCGAAACACATGGAGACTTCTGTTTCCTCAGCTGCTAAGTAAACATTTCTCGTAGTTTGGAAACCGCTCAATTGCGGAGTGAGATTTCTGTCCCTAAACTGGGGACCTCATTATGGAAGTGAGTTTAGACCGACTGACTCATGTCTGGACACACTCTCTCTCACACACACACACACACACACACACACACACACGGAGCACACGCTGATGCTGCACATTTCCAGACTTCAGAGCCTGAGACAGTTCCCCTCTTTTTCACCATTTTCTCAGTTATCACGACTCACAGGACGTATGCAGTTTATGTCACATAAGACACTGCTGTGTTCTACCACCAGTGTTAAAGATAGATTTGCCTCACGATGATTCATCCCTGATGTTAAACAGCCAAGTCTATTTCTGCTCCATTATCATTACAAATCTGCCTGTTAACTGTGTTTGCCCTGCTGTCTCAACTCACTGATCATTCTCTTTATTAGTAGATACTACATAGAAGATTAGAAACCGCCTCCCTGCTTGCACGAGACGAACTGCCAGTGGGAAAGTGCATAAATAGAGTGAAATCAATTGCACTGTACCAGTGTTTCCACTCAAAAACACTACTCTGGGGACTTCCTTTTGAAACTAATTCCATCATAAATATACATGCGTTACACGAAAACACACTGACTGCCAGCGGAGTAACTGTGAATTAATTTGCCTTCAGACACTCTTAAACAAGGCTTGTTAAAGATCTTATCTTGTTGCTAATGGTCCACAGGCATTTATCTTCATTTAGCCAGATGCGTTCCCGGCCTTGGATGCTGCTAGAGTTGATAGTCTTTTTTTTTCTTTGCTTGTAATATATATTTTTCTTTTTTTCTTGAAGCACGTAGTTAACCACCAGATAGAGGCCGACCCCTATTGCACCCAGGCACCCAGCCGAGACACATTAGTTACAAGGCTTTTAAACCAGTTAGAGAAAATCTTTATTTGTGCAATATTTACACAGTAAAAACACATCCAGCCAGCACAGTGGTGGTTGATAATGTAAAAGGTGGCAGCTCTCTCATAGGTGGAGTTGTGAGTTATTTTGTTGGTTGGTTCACTTTGTTTGTTTGTTGTTTGTTCATGCATGATCCTTTTTGCCATGTGCAGTGCCAAACGGAGAATTATGTTCTCCACTGTTCAGGCCACACAAAGCCCTTTGAGCTCTGCACCTGTACACCAGGAAGTATGATAGAAGTCAAACACCAGGATAAAGAAAAGACAGATGCACACTCATACTCTGAGTCTTTATTTTTAAATCTGTGTTCGGTTTTGCATTGCCTTCTTCAGGGTAAAAATATCACATGCGGTCTAGAGGACAGTTGGAACCTAGGTAGATAAATAAATAATATAGTATAAGTCATACATGTACTGTACACAGCCTGTTAAGATCTATTTGTCCATATACCAAGAAAAAGAATTATTAGAAAACACGTTTCTGCTCATCAGTCAAAGTAATATACTGGTACATAAATTTTACCTCCAAAATATTAAATACAAGTACATAAGCAAAAACAAGAAAAGTTGCTACTCTTATATCTGGTAAAAATAATTCTATCACAGTTACAGTGATAAACTTATATGGAGTTTATATTGACAAAAAATCTTGTAACGGAATCATTCCTGTACAAAGACTTTTTAAATAACTTGCTTGTAATATTTTATTTTATTGCACAGAAGAACAAAACAATAGGTCAATGACGAGAAATACAATACATGCATTAGATAATGATTTGGAAGTAAAAACAATAACCTCAGAAAGAAATGTGCAGGACGAACCAAAAAAATCCCACGTCGAGTGGCCCTCCACTCCAGCAGATAATCATCAATAATCATCAGCTGTTGGCTGACATTGTTAATTTTGGATCCTTTTTTAAATTTTGAAACTACACTAATTCTGTTTTGTATCTGAAATCATGACGGTATAAAGAAGACATGACAAACTCTGTGCTCCTCAGGCTACCTTGTGTTGTCGACTCAATGAGAAAAAGTGGCCAATTGTGATCCAGTTCCTTGTTGCTAAATCAAAAATTAAATGACTCTCTGTGCTGTGTATTTACAGACTCAAAAGTGTCCTCAGGATAAGGCTTTCGTTTTCAAAGTTGCTGAGTGATTGCAGAAGTCAAATATTTTGATCAGCCGTTTGTTAAAACATTACATCCTACACTCTCGTGTGGTCTATTGGATATGTGTCAGCACTTCAGGTAGGGCTTTTACAGTCAGCAGCGTTTCTTTCAATCTCTCCAGTCACTGATACCCCTCCTCTCTGCCTCCAGCAGCTAGTGCACTTAACACAAGATCCTTACACAATGTGTGTGTATACACACGCCCATAATGTATCTCAAAGCTGAAATTCAGTCCTGGCCCAACATTTAATTAGGTTTCTTCAGACTTAATGAGACATATGTCAGTGGTAGTGTTATGTGACAAGTCTTGATGGGAGATATTTTATGGCGCGACTCTGTAGCTAATGCACATTATGTATGTAGCTGCTGGTTAACAATTCTACTCAAAGCTCTTTCTTTCTCACGTTAAGTGATAGGAGTGTATAGAAAACCTCACATTTCAGTTATTTGGAGCAATTTGCATTTTCTTCAGTTAATTCTGTGCCTCGGAAGTCTATTACCTCAGCCCGTACAGCAATTAATTTTTTTTATGTAAAATGAGAGAGAAGCAGGATCCAGCCTTATTATACGGGTGCCTTGGGGAGGCGAGGGATTAAGATGGTTCTAATGAGGTGACGGCTGTAATAAGAGTGTCTTCAGCTGGCCTCCAATGCACCTCCTCTAAAACACGACTCCTTATCAGAGAGGTTTAGGAGTCGATAAGAGCCTCAAAAAAAAAAAACAACTCTTCCCCTCCTCGCCTCCATTTCTGTCTCCCTTCACTTCTCCTCCTCTGCCTCCCTCCTCCCACTGTAAATGAGTCTGATCCCTTTCAGATGTGATTCAATTAATTTCTCTTAGATTTAATTACAAGCGAAAGAGTCCAAGTTATCCCTCTCCCCTCGATAGGGGGTCCACGTTTTCTAACAAGCTTCCTCTGGTGAGTCAGGAGAGTCTTAATTACAGTTTTTACTTTTCTTTTATCCCACTTTTTTCCCTTGTCTTCTCCTTCTCCTCCCTCTGGCCTCATCGGTATATTCTATCCTCTGTGAGCCATTCAACCAGTGATCAGTGCATTTGAATGATTTTGAAAAAGTCAGTAAAAACAACAAATATGTGTTGCAGAAATATTCTTTCTGAGTCTCTCTTATCTTGTTAATCACATGAGAACCCCTTTAGACTTATCTTTGGACCCCCTGTGACCCCTGACCTTGATGTTGGGCTTTTGAGGTCTTCCCCATTTGAGTTTGCTTTATGATTTTAATTCATTTTACAGACCCAGTAGTCCACAAGACTGCAGCAGTTGCAGTCTAGTTTTATCAGATCATTTGACTGTTGCCATGTGATTTTCTTTCTCCCAGGCCTTTATCAAAACTTGTCATTTTATTGCTTTGCTGTCAAAGTCCTGCGTATCCCTAAAAAAGTGCTGCAGAGGCAGATTTTTGGCAGCAATTTGCCATTCAAATACCCTGTAGCATTTCATGCCGCACCAGTGTGTGCACGTTAACACACGCCTTTGTTAAAAGACAAAAAGAACAAAACAAACTGCTAAGCTATGGTCTGCCTTCATGAATGTGGCCATTGTTCAAGATTAAGTCATTATCCAAAACACTGGACACTGGCCTAATCTTTTCTAGATAGTATGGAAAATTATGTAAAAACAGCACGATTCACGCTCGCAGGACAGTCTGAGCAGTCGAGGCCATAAAGTCGAATGCACTGGGACTGTTTGTCCTCCTTTCTGTTACCACCAGTAGGCAATTGTGAGGTTGTTATGGTGACGGATGACCTGACTAGACAGAAACATATGGCTTTTAGCATTTGCATTTGCCACATTTGTTTACATTGTTGTCTGTGTCCTCTTTTTTAAAAAAAACAAAGCTTTTTCTATTTCGTATGCTTGAGACTGAGCACAGAGAAGTTGTTGTAATGTGAATATTGACTTTGTGCTGCAACCCTGCATGTGACCTGAACAGGTCTTGTATGTGTTGTCATGTGTGTCTTACTTGTGGTTTTTCTACAGGCATCATCCTCAACTAGCCGCATCCTAGACAACCAAACAGTTGGAGAGCTGAAGGCTGAGATCATCTCTTTGAAGGGCTTACTGCTCAGCAGGTAACAAAGTCCCCAGACCACCATCACATAAAACTCTGTGTGTGTGTGTGAAATGTGGAAGGCTCTCTGTTTTAATGCATTCTTAAATTCTTGGATGCAGCCCGTCTGAACAGTTTGACGGAGTTTACCTGGAATAAAGTACCACCAGCTTCAGATTATCAATAATTTCTGGAAACGTACCAAGTGTTCTACCGCATTTCAGTTACACCTGACAAAAAACCCCAAAACTTTATAGCTGTCAATTTTTAGCTACTCCAAATAAAGCCAAGCCGCCTCTTCCTATGTGTATTGATTCCAAACACAGACGTATGACAAATTCTTCGTACACTTAACCTTTTTTTCTGGAACTTTCAGTTGTCATCATCATGTGACTGAAGTATGGAATGACCTAGCATGATTTACAGTTAGCTATAAACGGACTTCTGGTTAATGACTGACAACACACAAAGAGAGAATATACAATCCTGCAAATTCTAACCCTTCTGGAGAAGT
The DNA here is from genome assembly GCA_029823135.1 of Acanthurus reversus. Lineage (NCBI taxonomy): Eukaryota > Metazoa > Chordata > Actinopteri > Acanthuriformes > Acanthuridae > Acanthurus > Acanthurus reversus. The sequence continues at coordinate 12,974,492 of JAPXVT010000002.1, read as the reverse complement.
TCACTGTTTTGAATTAAAAATATGGCAGATATGAACGATATAGAATGTTTTTATTTTATAGAGGGCATATTTCTGCGTGTTATACTCAATGTTCACAATAAAGGGACTTTTTATTTAAATTACCATTCAAAAAGCACACAAACAGGGTCCCTCTGAGCACATTACAATATCACAACTACCTTCCCTGAAGAACAAGAACTGGCATCAACATTTAATCATGAAACAGGAAAATAAAGACCAGTGTGTTCTGTCCTGTCAGGTGGGGTAATCTAGTTACTCAAAGGTACCAGAGCTTCATGATGATCAATAGAAGTCCTGTCAGAGCTTTAAGAACAATCCCAGCTGCAAAACTCTGTAAAAGTGCACAAAAGTATAAAGCTTTGTGTGGCCAAGCGGCGGCAGCTACACATCAACAGCGGTTCAGCCATACTCTCAAAACTGGTTCATTCCGGTGGAGTTTGCAGGCCTAAACATAACCACATAACATAATACCCCTTTTAAACCACAGTTAGAATGTATGTGAATTTTTTTTTAATGCAGGTAGACAAACTACAAATATGCAATTGATTCCTTTCACATTGCCAGCAGACTAGTTTGCGTTTCTGTTTTCTTCTGGTATGTCATGATGTCACAAACACGCTGGAAAACGCAGCAAGTAAACAGAAGAAAAAATGCGGGCCAGTGAGACCTGAATTTCTCATCGCCTCGTATCAGGGGAAGCTCTCTCACCTCGCTATCTTGTCAGGTTTCTATCTTTTACAATGCTAAGAATGAAATTGCTGCTGCACGCTATACCCTCAAACAGTAATGTTTGTTCCTCAGTTGCCAATGCAATGCCATGATGCACAGATGTTGGCACCCACATCAGTACACAAATTAGCATGTCCAGTCAGGTGTAATGTTAACGCCACTGCTGAATTAAAAAAAAAACCCACGAGTAGTGAATGCTAGTTGTTCCCTTTCACACTGAAGACAAAAGTTGGATGTTAGCAGATGTTGGTGGCAACTGTGAATGCAGCTTAAGTAAACTACCAAAACAACAATCATGCCATCATTAAAGTTTGTGTTTGTGTATAAAAAATAAATAAGTGATACATTGTAGGATATTTGCCTTTCCAAATTACCTGCACACTCGAAGCATAATCATCATCTCAGATATGTTTAATCTCACAGGCACTAAAGGTTAAAATATTGTTTGCACCGTTTCTTTTACTTCACAGTTTGTCCTCAGCCGATTAGCATACTGCAGACATCAGCTGGTCCTCTATGTTTTAATGCTTTTATTGGTTAGCAAGATAACCACACATGTGCATAAATTGCTCTGATGCAACTTTCGGTCATTTTATGAAAGCACATAAAATACATACTGTATGAACATAAAAAGACAACCTGAAAATTGATTTGTCTTAACTGGAAAACCAGCTGTGTCCTGGTCAAATATGGATGCTTTTGTCAGTTATTTTAAATGTCTCCTCATTTTTTCCAGCCTTGTTCCTTAGTCTGCTGAGGCACAGCACAGTTCAGTCAGGCCCTTTAGCATGCATGATTATATATCATTGTCTTTAATGAAGGTTGAAGTAAGAGTGAACATCAGAAAACGGTGCGAGGATGAAAATTGCCTCAGAGCTGCATAGTTGAGCATGTTTCATTCCCCTCGTACATCCTAATCAGTAATAATCCCTTTGTCATTTGCTTTCTTGACTTCATCCTGACTTTCACAGGGAGTTTTCTGGCAAAGACTTGAATCTTAAAATAAAGGCTCTGTATCACCATCTGTCTCCAAACGTGTTCCCTTTCTATTCAAATGATCCAAATCATCTCCAAACTGTTTTTTAACCACCAAGAAGTACTGATCCCATTACGATTCAGCATCGTCTTTTTGATCTTAAAAGCTGCAGTGGATGTAATTAAAAAAAAAAATCCTAGAGCTTCTTTACCAGGTGTGATGAACATCTGGCTGTTTGGGGGAAAAAGCCATTTTCTCTGCTGTAATAATGAGAATTACATAGGGTGCTTTGTGTGTGGCTGCATGCTAAAACATAAACTAGTTTTGAGGCTATGTTCTCATCCAACACCTGACTTAGAAAGCTATATGTTGTTTCATGGTTGCAGTTTGGCAATTATGATTGATAACATCATAACATATTTTGATCACATTAAGGTTTTTGATAAAATTTGTGATCAGGCCAAATTTTCTTTTTCTCTTGTCTGCCCTCTCACCACCTTCCACAGAAAACAATTCCCTTCCGCTCCCTCTATTCCTAAGATCCCCTCATGGCAGATTCCCCTGAAGCCGCCTTCAGCACCCGGCTCACCGTCTGTCAACAGCAGCAGCGACATCTCCCCCGTCAGTAACGAGTCTGCCAACTCCTCCCCTGCTAAAGATGGACACCACTGCCCCCAAGATGCATTCGGAGGGCCCGATGGAGCTCATGTTATCAACGGAGATGCCGGCCCTGTGGACCTCGGCACGACATTGCCCCTAGACCTGAAGGATCAGGTCCGCATGGAGGTGCAGGGGGAGGAGGAGAAGAAGAAGGAAGAGGATAATGATGTCAGCCACGTAGAGGAGGAGGAGGACAGTCTAAGCATGCAGACTGAGGATCGGCGAGGTGGGGATGGACAGATTAACGAACAGGTGGACAAACTGAGGCGGCCCGAGGGTGCCAGCAACGAGAGCGAGGTGGATTAGACAGCAGTGAAAAGCACAAAAACACTCTCCAAACACAGCTTCTCATCTCTGCTGACAGCTTTGTTTCATTCTGCTCCTCTCTGCTAGCACTCACTCTGTTTGTTTTCTTTTTATATGATTTAAATCCATCCTCACTGTCTGTTTCTACGTGTCTCTCTAACATCTTAATCTTGAGCAAAATGAGGAGTAGGCGTGGGCGTGAGAGGACGCAAAACTGACAAATATTGGAGTGTCTGGTTGACACACGGCTTACCTCAAATTACTTTTCATCATGCAAACTAAATGACTGCATGCCGAGCCAAGTACCATGTTGTGACGTTTCTTTGAAAGGAGAAGTGATGGCCATAGTCAAATCAGAATGACTTTAAAAGGCTTAATGCAGTAAAAACTTTGTGTGACTTACTGCTTTTAATTTTCATAATTTTATCAGATAATTCACAGCTTTGCCTTGTGCCCTTGCAATTGTACTTTGGCGCTTTTACAAACCAAAGAGCAGTTCTGCATACACTATTTCTCCTGTACAGTGCAGCTGTAGGTCAGGAGTCATGTGTCGCTACTTCAGTCTCAAAGTTACCGTGAGCTTCCAGAGAAGCATTAGTTGAGTTTGTCTCCTTGTTGATGGCGATAGGAGAGGACAAGCTCTTCCAGGGACGGAGCTTTTAGCCTCTTTTATGTGTCCTTTCGCATTGGTGTCAGTCTGTCAATAATTCACAAGGCCAGCAGGGTGGCATTTGGGTGAAATAAAAGCCCTGAAATTCGAGATTAGAATGTGATGACGGGCTTTGTTCCATG
>JAPXVT010000002.1:12949952-12961025 GCA_029823135.1 Acanthurus reversus | reverse complement strand
GAAGGGAAACTTTACTCACCTCATTGGCAGGTAAAGGAAGGCACTTGTGAGGAGCATTGAGGGAAAGCAGCAGCAGCAGGCTTTAAAAAAAACAGGGAGGTGTGTACTGACTGGCAGTATTTATGAATGGTCCAATAATGAGCCATCAGGAGCGCGGTGGCCATGAAAACACGATGGAGACAAGAGGTAGAAAAAACGAATGTCCTTGTCCTGCGCTGGTGGAGAGCAACGATGCCGTTGCAAGGAGATTGGATTATCCAAGGGAAGGCCTGTCAGCCTGCTGAGGAACCACGGCTGCAGGCGGCGCAGGGGCAACAGGTGCGGCGCTCGCCAGCGTTTGTGCAAATTAGACTAATCATAGGGCCTGACTGTGGAGCACCTGAAGCAGACATCAGGCATGAGGAAGGGAGAAGAAAATAAAGGGGGATAGAAAGCCCAAGCACTGTCTTCTTCATGGCTTTCTGTATCCACAGTAGGGCACACATTCTGTTATCACAGCTTGATTTGATATTTCTCATAAAGCTTGTACATTGAAAAAGTCCACAGCCACGCTCGCGACACTGTGAGGCTGTACTGAGACACGGTTAAAAGCTAACGACAGCACAGGGCTGTCACAATATCAGGTTTTCACTATATGATTGTGGCCTAAAGAATCTACAGTAACAAAATTATTGTGGTATCCATGAAATTTGATAGCGATGTTCATCTTCAGCTTTGTTTATAAAGATTCAAGAGGCACGGTATATTTAACATGATATGTGTTTTAAAAACAGTATCAATGTCACAGTTTTCATCAGGGCTGCACAATTAATCAACTTGAATCGAAATCGCAAAATGGCCCTACTGTAATTGTTAAACGTGAGAGAGGTGCAACATTTGTTCAAGGAAATGTGTGTGTTTCAAAACAGGCCTATCATTTAAAGCCACGTGGTGCTGCAGAGTGGTCCCAGCCTACACATCATATCCTACAGACTTAAAGTGATATTTCACCGCAAAATTCTGGTTTGTGTATCAATTACTAACCCTTGGATGTCTCGAACAGAAGATTTTTTTCCTTCCAGTGTTTCCCCATGGTAAAGTGGTGGTTTCAAAATGCGCGCTCCCTTTTGCTGGCCGTCTATAGAGGTCTTGAAATTAAAACTTTCTGAAAAAAAAAAAAAAACCCGTCCATCCAAAACTCTCAACAGCTTTGTGTGGTATAATCCAAGTCTTGATTATCTTGTCGTATGTCAAGTACTACCAAAACATTTTTATTTTGGCTAGAAAGCTACTAAATCCAACACATCTGATCCAGTGTTTTGTGTTGTGTGTTACGGTTATTTAGGACGGCGGTGAACTCCGGCTCAAATAAACAGGTTCCGCCAAAACTGCAGAAACTCCTCTCTCTTTACACCAGGCAAGTTGGCTTCCAAGTTTGAGATAACCTTATAGCATTTTTTAACAAAAGAACAAGCAAACGAAGTGTGGCTGGTGCAGAGAGAGAGGAGTTTCTGTAGCTTTTGACAAAATCTATTTATTTGAGCCTGAGTTCACCAACATTTAGAACAACCGTAACACACAATACAAAACATTGGATCAGACGTGTTGGATTCTAGCAGCTTTCTAGTCAAAATAAAAGTGTTTTGGTAGTACTGAACGTACGACACGATAAAGAAGACTTAAATTATACCACACGAAGCTGTTGAGAGTTTTGGATGAACTGTTTTTCTTAGATAGATTTGGTGCTATCAAGAGTGGACCTCTATCACTGCCAGCGAAGAGGAGTGCCCATTATGAAATCACTCCTTTACTGTGGAGGAACACTGGAAGGAAAAAAGAATTCTGCGGTTCGAGACATCTAAGTGTGTGTAACTGATGTAAAAAACTGAATTGTGCGGTGAAATATTGCTTTACGAAAACATATTTGTTTGGTACAGATCCCTGCAAAATTTCCCTTTAAGATGTTTTTTAATGAAAATGAGAACAAGGGTTTAAAAATTATCATGCCTTCTAATATCGTAAATCCTGTCACAAATGCGATATTAGTCCAAATAATCACAAGTCGATATTTTTTTGAAATCGTGCAGCCTAGTTTCATCAGTACCAATTTACTTCAACACCCCTAAAAAGCATGTTGACATCTTCACACAGATACTCCTTATATGCTCGTATTCAGCGGGTGTAACGTTAACCGTATCTGCCTTTGCGGTTTAGTAAACAGACATTTCTACTAATGTCACTTGTTTTTTATTGGCTTCATTTTTCAAAAGCAAGTTAAAATTCTGGCCTGATGATGGCGCTAAATGAAAAGTCTGATTATCAAAGTTATTACCACTTATCATGAAAGGGACATCAGGGTAAACTAAATCTTGTGAATTCAGTTAACGGCTCCAACAAGGAAAATTGCTTTGGTCAGCTAATAGATGACAGACAAGAAAAAAAATATACATGTACTAGTAAAAACAGTGAACAAATTAATATTAAAAATTCGCAAACTTCAATTACAAAATGCAGCAAAAAATATGAAGACTTTTAGCTTAGGAGTGTAATGTCAGTTCAGCTTTTGATTTTAGCTTTTGATTCAAGATGTTAATTCTGGAAAATACCTGAGGTTGTCTCTGACTCAGGGTCAGTTACACACCAGACCAGTCAGAAAATGTTTAGATAGTAATGGCTCTGATCACTTCTCTAAAGTAACAGTAAATGTATCTTCTGAAAAATGAAGGAGCATTATAATGTTTCCTGAACAGCTGCTGGTCAAAACTTACCTTTTCTCTGACTGTATGCAGAAAGACATTTTCAATCATATTTATAGGCCTACAGTGATCATTTAGAGCTTAAATATTCAGAGCTTTGCATAATAAATGAGTGGAAGATTCACCGAGACCAGTCCTATAGCTTTCTAATTGTAGTCGTTGAATCACTTTTTGTCGCTGCCCAGTGGCCCAAAGTTTCATTCACCATAAGCTACATGTGAGAATAATTGTGTAAAGCAGGATGGTCGACATAAAAGGTGAAGGCTCTACATTTACCGACCTTGTCTTCCAAAATTAGCATGGATTGTCACAGCGAAATACAACCCACATTTTCATGCCCTTGGTGAAGAGGAGAGCCAGTGAAAAAATATTAATCCCAAAATCCCTCAGTGGACACCCAATGTCTTGTTTTGGAGCCTCTGCGGCACTCACAAAATTCTTTTGGTAACAGAAACCAATAGTGAATGATGAACATTTTCTATATTTAGCATCAGCAGAATCTTCCCAACCTTTGCTTCTTCCATTCTGCAAATATCACATTGCTGATGTATTCCATATTAAATTACTGAGTTTTAACTGCGCAGGGCTGTGCAGTGTCTGTTAACAACAACCATAATGTGGAAGATTAGCACACACATGATGCCCACCTGTTGCCCCGCTCTGTTTTATGAAGGTCACAGCTGTGATAGTGAAACCGGTCTTTTTAAGGCCCTCGTGACGTTCATGGGGGGCTGCTGATATTCAAGAGTCATTCGGCAAAAATAAAACTTATTGTATTGCTTTCATTTTAAATATATTGCAACAGTTCTGCAACAGTGTAATCAACCAGAAACAAAGACTTAACTACCAAAACTGCTGTTATTTGCCATGTTTTCCTTAATTCTCCAACACATGCTTTTATTATAATGCCACAGTTGTCATGTTTCTGTTCAGAAAATGAACTACCGAGCCGCTGTTGACCAGGTGTTAGCAATAACATTTATGCTTTTTGCCTTATGTTCATCTTTGTACACACCAAAGATCACAAGAATGTTTTTTTTTTACACAAGTAATCTCTTACAACATCACTGTAGGGTAAAGTCATCAATAAGAGGAGGGAACAAAGCTTATGTCCAAGCCCGTGTCAGAGCAGGATATTATTAATTAACCACAGCTAACTAGATTAACACGTCTTTTGGCAATCATTCACCATCTGCCCAGTTGGTTGCTGAAGCTACATTAGAGTCTGTAAAATGCAAGTTCAGCAGTGTTCGTGTTTATACACAGCACACTCAGTTTGAAAGAGTGTCAGTTTAATAAAAAGAAGCGTTCAACAGATGGCTGGTGCTTTGATATATTGGACCAAAGTATATAAACAAGATTAAGTTGCATCAGTTTTCTCCTTTTATGTATTCAGATACTGAGGATCTATAAGCAGCATAACATAGTCATCGTACATTTTATTTTTGTTTCAAGCCGAACAACTTCTTCTTGTTAAGTAACTGTTCAGCTCTCTGATAAGCAGCATAACAGCTTTGTTTCCATCAACAAAAAAAAAGTTCTGTTCTGCTTCCACATTTGTGACCAAAACATCATCTTTTTCACCGTGACCTGTGATTGCTGAGTCGAAAGTCAGAAATGAACCGAGTGACACTTCCTGCTTCCCATGACCATAAATTTGTCCATTTCTTCATGTAAATGAGACTCGATGTGCACGTGGATGGTGGCTGAGAAAAATGGGGACTTTATTAAAGCTGGTTATTAACAGAAATGTGCGTGTGTGCAAGTTCAGCCGTAAACGCCAACTTCCCCATATTTGCAAACAGACAAACCACTTCAGAAGAAAATAATTTTCTTCCACAGAAATTACAGTTGAAAGGCTCTCACAGCATTAACATAAGCGTGAGTCATTGAGCGTTGGTGCCAGAGTCCAACGGTTTTACAGCTCTGTCAGACGCTGTCCGTTGTGTGTTCCAGCCATCATCGCGGAGCAAAAACACCATGTTGGACCATTCCTGCTTATTGTCAGCCAATATGCCAGGCTTTTTCCCTGAAAGAAAATGATCCCATTCCCCCTCGGACTCCCGTCAAATTAAGCAAATTTACAGCTTAGCACTTAAGAATTCTCCGTTTGCCAAGAAAGCAGCAGCAGGCCTCACTTGCCAGCTAGCAGCGCTGCACTGTGGCAATCGAAGTGGAATGAGAATTATTCTGGCTTCTGAGAGGACCCTGGGCCATTAGACTAGACTTTTTTTTTTTTGCTCCAAGCTTTCTCCTTTTGGATAAGACTTATAAAGTGATGACACACTCCGGCTCAACTCCACAGACCTCTGGTCCAATGCTGAAGCAAACTACTTCAAGGGTAATGGGCATGTGGCCACGAGCCAGCCTGGATCAACCGTTTTACTCACTTGTTTCTGGTTGCTGTCTGCTACTAGTTGTTTGTTCTGTTGGCAGAGTCGTGTTTAACTCTGGGGATGACTAATCTATGGAAATGGGCAAACTTGAGGCAAAGTAAAACAAATAGAACACAATGTTTGGTATTTCTTGGTAAACATTTATGTAACAGGCTTGACAGGAGGCTCATTTTTCACAAGCTGTTTAAAGGGCCTCAGCACTAATCTTTCCACTGGATTCTGTTTGTGTTTGTAAGATGACAACTGCGTGTTTACCAAATAACATCTCCTGTGTAACATTACACCCCCCTCCCCCAACCGGCTGTGTTCACTTTAAACAGAGCACACAGAAATACAGGAACTGTGTTTCTCCTAAACTCAGCACTGTGGCTACTTTAATTTTCAGCATGACAGCCACATTTTACTTTGTGTTCAAAGACATGAACACTCTGACTTTTCAGTCCGAATCAAGCATCCATCAACTTTAAAAATGTCGAGTGCCTGATGTATCGTCTCATCTAGAGGACTTCTATCCAAGTGTGTTGAAATAATGAATTTTAATTGTCAGGAAACTTCATCTAAAGGTCAGACTCATAATCTGAAGTGTCCCAAGAAAAGTTGCAACACCTTCACACCAGTGATAAAGTCCTACAGATTTTACATTAGTTTTTACTGAATTTAATGTTTCTCATTAACCATGATGAGCACACAAGAGCACGTCAGCAGAAATCTGTCTCCTCTGACAAACTGACGTCTGTGCAAAGATGAAAACAAAAACAATAAAACAATGATTTTATCAAAAAAAAGAGAGAGAGAGACATGATAGGGGTTGTTACGGTGATAATCTGATCAGCAGTTTCTGGACGGTTTGCTCAACTTCTCTTCTGTGTGAACTGGCCGGAGTTTATTCCAGTTTATCTGGTTTTTGAAGTTAATTACCACACCACCGTTGTTTGTTTTTACTAACTGAATGTTCCAGCAGAGCTGTGAGAAGAATGCTTTGTTATCTTTATGTCGTCAGAAAAAAAAATGTGTTGAAAGACAAAGATTTCTAGATACACCGCCCTCCAAAGAATGTGAGGTGTGTTTATGGAAAAAGGAGGAAAAAAAAAAGAAGAGTGACCCAGCCAGAAACAAAACACGCAGGTGTTACACCAGAGAGGAATACATGATGGAAAACCTGCTGAGCAAATATAGAATTAGGTCTGTTCTTTATGCAGCATAGAATTTTTAAAAGTTAATTACATTTTTTGTATCTCTGGAGGAGGATGAAGTGAATACTCATCTGACCAGTGGTTGCTATGCTGAAAAGCTCAACAGCAACCTACATGTAGTTCTCCTCGTGTGGTTGCATTTAAATGTGGAAAATATAAAACGGATAGAATCTCTCGTTTTTGCAGATCTTTGTAGACCAGCTTCTGTGTTTGATGTTTGAATGTCTAATGTTACAACTCAGACTTTCCTACAAATGGTTTTAATAGCGATTCCTCCGCAGATGTGGAAACTCTTATTTTGGTCTCTGATGTAAACTTACAATGTTCTTTCCCCCTAAGGAACTTTACTTTTAAATAGGTCATTTTCTGTGTTGTTGCTGGACATAAATCCTTCCTGTAATAACTGCTGTGTTTTTTATCAAAGTAAACACATGTGATAATACAGAGCACCTTGCCTGATCCTCAAACAGAGATGCCAACACCATCCAGACCACAATCACACACGTTCAAAAAAACCAGCAGCATATCTAAACAGAGCCACATAAGGCACAGCCGCATGTTCCTATGGTCCTGCATCCAATAAGGTCTCGTTAATGGTAAATTGGATGAGTGTGTGTCCAATTCTCCATTTCCTGTGAGGTGTCTCAGCAGCAACAGCTGCTACCAATGGCAAAGCAGCTTTTTTCACACAGCCCCCTATTCTGCCGTGTGACTGAGGTCTCTCCAAAATAAGCCCATACACATGCAAAAATAGATAAATAAACATCTATTGCAAAGGGCACCGCATTTAAAGAGAGGGGCAACTGGGGCAGAGCGCTGAAAGAGAAGAGGGAAACATCTCATCGAAAAATGGGAACTATAAATGGGCCAATGAAGCAGTAAAATGAGCAATGCAACCACGACAAATGCTCATGATGTATACCGCTGGTGGCCTATCAACCAGAAGTTGGCTGTGTCTGATGGTAACGATACGATTCGAGGGATGGCGGGTCATTTGTTTTATGTAAAAGGCTTTTCTGCTTGTGGCCAGAGCCTCATTTTCTGCAGGGCCGGCTGGGCAGCTTCAGTGTGTCGTTCTAAAATAACTTCTGCCACATTTGGAGCAAAAATAATCTTGCTGGATAAGTTAAACATTAATTGGATGAGCCAATAAGATCTCTGATCTAGTGTCTGACCCAGTCGTACAATTCAATTTAAATAAAGAGCTGCTGTCAAATTTTTTTTAGTATTTCATAATATTTTTTTTTTGTGTGGGGAATGTAGGGGTGACATTTTTTTTGACTGATTTGCATAAATATATGTGACATGTCCAAACTGGATTATTTGCATTTTATATATGACGGTGACTGACCAGTATGTGTCAAACCAAACATTCACATTAAAATAAGCTACTCGTTACCTTAAATGGGACAGTTTGTCCCATTGACAAAGGCTGGCGGTCTTGAAACAGAAGCGAGAATAGTATTTTTTAGACATTTGCACATTGTGGATAATCCTGGGATCTTCAGTGTTTGGCAACTATACTTCTGAGATCAGTAATGAAGTTGCATTGCATTGGCATTATTATACAGTTTCAAATAAGAGTGTAGAAACTGTATTTCAATGGCAAAACTGATTTTTTGGCCACCTGAGGGGCAGCAGAAACAAGCTGTGAACACAACACTTACATATTACTGCCTCTTAAGCTTATGTGGTGAACTTGTCAGCAAATAGTTGCCTATTTACACAGAAGCAACAGAGCAACATTAGCCTTAAGTGAAGTAAGTTCAACATTTTAAACTCTGCTTTTAGGCTCCACCAACGTCTGATGTTAAAGATTCTTTAGCTGCTAAAAGCTCTGCAATGTTCGCCAGCTAGATGCTTATTTTGTCTGCTGCCTGGTGCTCAGCAGATAGAGTGGACTTTTTTTTTTAACCAATATAAAGAAAAACAGTGAGAACACACCAAAAAGTAAAAATTTGGTCAAGAACCAAAGCTGTGAGTTAAAAGACTCTGTAGGCTGTTGGAGCTGCAGATGGGTGATTCTGTGGATGTGGTTCATCCAACGAGCGACCCCCTTTCCCATCCTGTGAAAGCAGTCATGTGACACTTTGTTGACATAAAAATATTTATTACAGCTGCTTTAAATATTTTTCAGCAAGTTCTATATTTCTTTTAATTAACTTCATATTTTGGGTCTTAAAAATCTGTGGCTCTACCCAGTCATTAGTGGAATAGTTTCTGCTTCAGGAGCAATTTATCATCCAAAAAATGCTAAAGTCACGTGTTAAAAAGCATCAACAACACCGCGAGGGAGATGGGCAGATTAACAAATAGTGAACAGACTGTTTCTTTGAGAGTTGTGTGCCTGGAGGCACTTTTTGCAGAGAGATATAAACTAAATTGATCTGTATTGTCGACATAATATCTGACTCAAGTATCTGTCTCAGGTCCTAACAAAGAGCGCCATGGCTGCTCTGTCATGTTGGCAGCCGTCACATTGTGAAGTACATACAGTCCAAACAGACTCAGCCAGTCGCAGCCTGTGTGCCTGCACTGACTACACTGATCTGCAGCAGCTTTGTTCATTTCATGCAGACAAGAATATGTTCTCAAATATGTTCGCAATAGTCATAATGACAATAGACATAATCACACACATTATCACTCTTTTCAATTGGCTTCATGTAGTGACTTAAGCTCCTGCAAAATGGTTGTGAAAATTGTGAAGGTTTATACCCAAACCTGCATATTGTTAGTTATCTTTCTCTCTATTGAAAATCACCAGACTGTTCAGGTTTAGAATTTATTTCAGTGCAATCTTCAAGTCTTGACACTTTATTTAAACCCAGTATTTCATATTTTGTTTTTTTCTTTGCATGTTTTTCGTCCTGTCATTTTAGTCATCACATAATTACACATACAGTAGTCTACCATGAAACATGAAACACTCCTATTTTAAAATTTTACAATGCATGTCAAATTTATCTCTTGCATTTTATTATTATTATTTTTTGCTATTTATGTTAAAAATTAACCAACAATCTGCAATTTTATTCTCATTAATACTGAAAAGGTTCCAGTTTCATTATTTAAAATTAGCATGAATAATATTTCATTACTTTATTTCATGTGGATTCTTTTACTATGTTGTAGCAGTGACAGACTGTACACACAGGTATCATTATAGTTTCATCTCATCTTATATGATGATACTCTCTGGCACATTTTCCTCGCTAAGCTTTTCCAGCTCTCCCTCTCTGGCTATTACTGCAGGTTTCGGGAACAGGCAGGCGCTGAGTCCAGGGCAAATCTTCATAAATCCTTCCACAGTGGCGACCCTCTTCAGACTCCACTGTACAATATCTGTCTTCATCTAAGAGAGCACAGGCCCTACCACCTGCTTTTCCTCTGTTCACCCCCTCCCTCCACGCTTTGTGAACTTAATAAAAGCTGCCATTAAGCAGCGCTTCATCTGTTTGGGCCCTAATCTGCCTTATAGGCATCATGTGACCACATATGCAGTGCACACCTGTCGTGTGTGTTCCCAGCCCCGACTGTTGCCTCTCCACATTGCACGCACTCTCACTCAACCTGTTCCTGGCACATCAACCGACTGCATGTCACTGATTCATGCATACCCACCACACTCATAATATATATCAGACTTGGAGGTGTTTCATGAAAAGGGAGAAAGTTAAGTGTTGAAAGATGGGTCTTGCTCTTCTTTGACACTCAAAAAGACATCGACACTGAAAGCAGGCCTAAAGTCGTTCAGTATGTTTTTATTTCACTGAGTGAAAAGCTCAATCTTTGCATAAGACATGCAAAAACAGAAGGAAAACATAAATATAGCACAATGAAGATGAACAGCACTGTATCCAAGTGGAAATAAGCAATACGACAAGAACGAATAGTAGTGCTAAGGGCAACAAATTCAAGTAGAGACTTTTTAAAAAATTGCTTCATTGTCTACTTTTCATATAAAATGTCTCATGAATCTAGCCAAATTGAACGCTAACGGGAGATGGCTTTTAGTCCAAAAGTGCAATATATTTTACAAAGTCTAAAATGTTGCTCTGTGTATCCACTATGCTGCAGTAAGCAGGAGGCTTTCATATTACATTTTTCCAGCAGTGGAAATACATCTCAGTTTATTTCCCCACCACTTTTTTATACCATCCTTTTTACTCTGTTAATTAAAACAGTAAAATGATCTGTCGTTTCGGCAGCAGCCTATGCAGGATTTGGAGGTCGTTTCCGTCTGGTTTTTGTGTAATATAATTTTCATGTTTATTCTTTTTTTTTCTGGTAGATTATATACAGGATGCCAGCTGGCTGACAGATGGTGATGCCTTTACCGGGTTTTTTTTCTCTTTTTTTTTTATTAAAAAAACATCACAAGGAAGAGAAGGAGGAAGGACAGGAACAGCTGTAGACGAAGGGACAGACAGAACCAGCACACTGGCCACTGGGTGACATAAGGGAGTGGGAGGAGAACCCAGCACATGGCTCAAGGCAAAAAAAAAAGAAAAAAAGAAGTGCCCTGTTAACACTGAACAAGTCACAGAGAGCCATCTTGTCAGCAGTAGCAGGCCTCTAAATCTCCCTAATGGTCCTCGGCTCTGATCTTGTTCTCACACCAGAATGTCAAGCATGAACAACGGGCGACCCAAGCAACAAATATTGTTGATTCCTCTACCTACATGGATGCAGATGTTTTTGTGTTTGTTTTCTTCAAATTCTGTGACAATGGATAAGTGTCCCAGT
>JAPXVT010000002.1:12764762-12775989 GCA_029823135.1 Acanthurus reversus | reverse complement strand
AACCATGTGTATAGGGCTGCATCTAGTGATTGTCATTAAGGATTAATCTATCGTCTTAATTCATGAATTTAGTCAATGTCAAATGTCAGAAAATAGTTTCCACAGTTTTTACTCATCAGTGTCTCTTGTTAATGTCTGCTTTACACCAGGCTCTGAACAATAGTATGCCATCCTCAAACATTTAAAATTCACAGTTCGTCATTATAACTGCAATATTAAACATTAAGGAATGCTAACAGGTTTAGATTTGGATTTTTGCCTTAATAAGCAACTTTATTATCAAAATCATACAAATGCAGTCTTCATTCTTTTGTCAGAATGACTCCCACTAAACCTCCTTCCCAAGTAAGCCTCAACAGCTTTACACATCCGAAAACAATGACTGTGTTTCACATCCCTAGACAAATCAAACTTGCGGGAGAAATTTCAGGGTTCATGTCAAGGTTATTATCGTTAATGACAATGAATGAAATAACAAAAACTAGAGGTGAAAAAACAGTTTTATAAACTAAAATAAAAACAAAAGTGAAGCTTTTCAAATAAACAATAACTGAAACTGTATTGTGTCTATACAAAACTAACTAAAATAAACTAAAATTACAGAGAAAATATCCTTGGTTTTCGGGTGGATATTAAATCTATCTTCCAAGATCTATGTATTTTCTTTCTCCCTCTGTGTGGCAAGCCAGACTGCCAGTTGGTCGACACACCTCCCCTGATGAGCTATGTTACACAGAAGCAGAAACCAACCTGACTGGCATCATGGCAGAAAGAGAAAGCAACAATAATATGGGATTACTCTGATGCATTGTCAGACAAAAGCAAGTGCTTTGTAGAGGATGAGAAAATACGTGAAAAATTCAAGGGCATCATCTTAACCCATGTTTGGGCAAAAGTATGAGGAATTGTTAATAGTGTAAAGCATTTAGAAGCAGTGCAGAAACTTCATCTCTCAATCAATATATTGGGTGTGCTTGAATTGGTATGACTTTTGAGTTACCAGTTTAAAGAGATTGTGTGAGTCTAGAGAGAGTACCAAGTGTGGACATGTTGATTATGTATGCTAGAAGTGGTTCGGTCTTTTATTGGAAAATTTACACCCGTGCAGTGATTTATATAAATCAGTAGTGCCCACAAAGCAGTAAAACTCTAATTGTTTCTTCCATTTTGAAAGTCTAGCGTCCATTAAGGATGCAGTGAGTAATAAAAAGGACTTTTAATCAATCCTCTCTTGTTGATGAGTTGATGTGTGAATGGGCTATCCTACCTGACAGTGCTACCATATGTTGATTTCTTTTTCTAATAGCTGACGAAGAGACAGAGGGAGCTTATATCATTGTAGGTGGATGCATTCACTATATAACTTAATCAGTTACTCTGAAGACAGGGGGTATTTTATCTGAACTGTTCTGATCTTTTTGACATATTTTATTCACTGGCTGAATTAGCAAAATCACCTCTTTTTGATCAAACCCGACTCTTTGTAACTATTTGTTGAAAAATGCTGTATTAAAAAAGATTCTGATGTTGGTTTGATGTATAATCTAGCCCCCCAAAAATAAGCTAAATGAATACAACCTTTCTTGTGTTTGTGACAGCGGTAACTCTCATAATATTCTAAAGTAGTTCTGAAACAAGTGCAGTCACATGTCACGTTACTCCCTTTTGCCCACACTGCAGTCTCTGTAGTGACCCTTTCATTGTCAGATTAGACTGGCCGACCCCTCCTCGACCGGCTGGCATGGCCACAGTAAATCCTGGAGACTGCTCATGCTAGGGACCTCGGGTAATTAATAAAATCCCCATTACATGCCTTGTGCCCGTTGTTTGCTATTTCAACACCCCATTTGTGCCACGATTACAGTCATTATCAGTCACCGCCATTAATTCTCTACCCGATGCCAGAACTGCATACTAATAAATTGGGCTCTAAATTTTTTTTTACCTTTCAAGGAGTTGGTGTTGGAGCTGCGCCAGGAAGTGCCATTCCAGATTAGGAGTCATCTGGTGACTCGGAAAGAGCCCTTTCAATAGAAGGCTGCTGCATCTTTGGAGATAGTTCAAATTTCCCCTTTGATTATTTTCCTTTCCCCTCCAAAATGAATCTTTATTAAGCTTAAATCCTGAATAAAATGAAATTAGCAGACTGCAAAACATTGCTTTCTTTTCTGACTCTATTCCCTTGTGCATGCATGCAAATTATAATGCTTATTTATGTAAATGAGGTGTCGTCTTTAATTAGTTTTGCTTGAGGGCATTAAAATACATGTATTCTTTCCCCAAAAATGATTTGTTTTGTTGCTCTGTTCAGTTTAAGTTCAAAATGAATGATTATGCCGACTAAAAAGGTTTATTAATTCTCCAGTTTTCTCTTTTTTCTTCCTCCTCTTTTGGAGAATTATCTTCTCCACCCACTTCCTGGGAAGAGTATATTCTCTGTGAAATTGAAAAGCCTCTTCAGGCAGTACTCTGACAAGCACTTGTAAAGGTCCCAGGTTGAAACCACATGGTAGAAATGCGCTTCCACTTATCAAATCTGAAAGCTGTGCTCTTCAGCAATTCACTCTACGCGTTTGTGTTTGGCTCTGTGTCTATAATGGTACGTTATTGAACAGGAGATTGACTTAACTGTTGTACTTTTACATTAATATATGTATCCTAATGTGATGTTCAGCCATTGGAAAAAGCATCGTGCTCCAATCATGTGTTGATTCTATTTGCATTGTGTTAATACATCACAGACATATACACTTGGACAAAGCCCGTCTTGAACGTGAGAGCTGAGTTATGAATCAAATGTTAATATCGATGTAAATTCCGACAGTCTGTCAGCGGCCCTCGGCCCAGCTCAAAACTGAAGTGAGCGTGACCTGTTAAATGACGTTCAGGCCTGATTTGGGTTTTATTTTAATATTTGTTTAAAAGGATTTACAGTGATACAATAAATCTTCCACTATGCTCTGTTTTTATGCTTTTACTGATGATTTACAGTCCCTTGTTGAGTGGCTATCGAACAGAAAACTGCTTTATGTCATTGTAGAAGGTGTTGGGTCAACTTCTGCTAGAAGCAGCGACTGAATGTTTAATGCAGTATTTCAAACCACTTCAGGTTGAAAGTGACCAACTGCGGCTCTGGTTATTGTTCAATATCATATCAGTATTCAGCATCCTTTCGGCTGCTCAGATGAGCTGAAGTGGCAAGTTAAGATGGCCCCTCCCCAGCCTCCAAGTATGATTTATGGAAAGGAAGCTAAAACCATTATAGCATTTTTATTATTATTGTTCTTTCAAGGCTAAAGCAACAATAGATTTTTGCATGATTGATGTGTTACACTAAACATTAGAGGATTACATTAACTTTGCATAGAACAGCTAAATGACATGAGATTACTTATTGTTATTTTTCCTCCACATGATCATACTGTAAACACTGTGCACATAGTATTTCTTGGCACGTATTGATTACTGTATATACCACACAGTACATACACGCCAAGTAAACAGTTTACATTTAGGCCGACTGTCCAACATGGCTTTGTTGTCTGCTTTTAGCAATGCATTTTAGTGAACGGTATTAAATGCTCTTTTAAAAAACTAAGTGATCAATGGCAAAGCATTAGAGATTAAACAAATGTCAGATCTCTAATAATTTCTCATTTGCCTCCGTCATTCTGCAAATTTTTAAATCTCGGCCTCTAGTTGAAAGGAATATGGCAGCAATATGCTGATACTTCAGTCAGCAGGGAGGAAATTCCACATGTAATAGAGAGGAATCACTGCTCTCCATTCTGCAGGTCCAACCATGAGCTTCAGCTGTCAGAGCATTTAGAACAGTCGTAAGTTGTCTTTCATGGCATCTGTGACAGACAAACTCTTCAAACCACATCAAACCTCTCACATGGTTCCTCGCACATCAAGCACAGGCAAGGTCCAATTCCTAATCTGGCCTTATATAAGACATCCTTGTAATTCATCTTTTACCAGTCAATATAGCCATTAAGAACACATACACGGCTTGAAAAGAGAAACTTGATCCGAAGGGTTTCAGTCAGTGTTTGCGTCAGTGTTTTTAGCTTGTCCAAGATCAAATCTCTGGTACTGTCTCACCTCTAGTTTTAATTTCTCTGGCCAAGACCTTGCATTTGCCTCCTCATTGGCCTGTTTTAAAAAAAAAAAAACTCTTCAGGGTTCATCATCTAGTCTCACATACCAGTCCTATCTCCACAATGCTGTGTCAGAGATGAAGAAAGATTTAGCTGCACTAAATATCCTCCTGCTATAGGGTAAAATAGCCCAGGCTTGTTTGTACTTTTTTTTAAACAGAACACAACTGTTTTCCTTGGCACTAAGCCTGGGATGCAGCAATGGTGCCCTTGCAAAGCAGTAACACGCGAATTGCGGAAGTTGAGGAGATTACCCATTGATCGGCACCGCAGGACGAGAGTTCACTTGTTTTCATTCTATTAAATCAGATGAAGTAAAACTGTACCTGTGCTAAATGACAGTTCAGTTTTTAATTCAGTCTTGAATCAAAGTCAAGCAAGACACCCCTATTTAAATGCTGATGCAAACTTTGGGTGCCTTTTACAGGCATTTGTGCTCGTGTGTTTATCATGTCCAGGCCATGCCGGCAATGATTGGCATCCAGCCAACTGATTCTTCCCCCAAAGTGCTTATTTGTGCCACTCTAGTGTGCACAGCGCTATAATTACCTGAAAACGTAAACTGGAAGCTATGCCTGACAAAGACAAGAAACTGTAATAAAATTGAGCTTTTGGTGCTGAGTTGTGGTGAGTATTATAAGACATATTAATGGAACGTTTCAAGGATATGGCACTTTTCCATTTGTCTTGTGGAAAAATCTCGGGCAAAACACCTGGTGCACTAAGTGTCTGCAGTCTGAACACTGAAGAGCAGCTAGCAGTCATGGTGTTCTTCTATAAAGCACTGTCACATCTAAAACATTTTCTATTAACTATGCACTGAGCTTTATACAAGACTTGTCATTTCTTGATTGCAATTATGTGGCAGCTTAATAAACCACCAAAGTCAGGTTTCAAAGCCTTTTCCCTCGTAAATTACCAAAAAACAAAAACAAAAGTCACTGGTTTAAAAACATATCATTCACAGTAAGCTTGTACTTCAACATTGTGCCATGCAGTTATGTTCAATACAGGAAAAATGTTCTCTGTAACTGAGGAGTAGGCTTCACGTCTTGAATACAGCTCAGAGACAGGTTTGACCAATATAACAAGTTTATGAGTAGCTGATTTTTTTAACCTTACCATTTTGTTTTAATCGTCAGTGTATTTAAATATGTCAATTTCCATACCTGAAATGTTTCATTTTAAAGGGATCTTGTACAGCAGACTGACTAAAGAAAGCTAGGTGAGTTTTACTGCACATTTTACGCATCACCACTATTAAAGGAAAAACCTGATGGATCATAGTGGAATTTATTTACTGTCCAGCCATCAGAAATGAAAAATGATTTAAAAAAACACATACTTACAGGTGATCAATACAAAAGCTTAGAATTCTCTAACATACTACTACGTCAGTTTAACCGTAACAGAAAGATTTTTCATCTGTATGTGTCACAGTGCTAAAAAATGTACTGGGTCACATGTATTTTATGTTTTTCAGTCATGCCCCTCAAGGAACTAGTTTCATCACTTCATCATGTTATGCTTTTGATGTGTGGTATTTCTGAAATCCATATCCCCCTATAAATGCAACAATACCACAGTAAAGAGAACATACCGTTCACAAGAGCTCATACAAGATGCTGTAATAGCCTGCAGGTACACCTGCATTTCTCTAAAAACACAGTGAAGGATTTCTTTCTTTTACTTTTCTTTTTTTTTTTGGATGACACAATTGCCAGCTACATACTTTGTATGTCTTCTGCGTCTTCTGAAACCAAGCATGCAGTATGTATGGAATGCTCACTCTGAGAAATGCCTCTAAAAGTGACTCTCCATGCCATGTAGAGTAAAAGCCTAAGTCTGGAAAGCTTGTTTGAGCAAACTTATTGTCCAAATTCAAGTGGGCAAACTGCTGTGCAGCTATAGTGCATATGAAATAATATCCTTCTCAGATCTCATATCACTGAGGGCACTGCCATCCATTTTTGGCTTATATATTGACAACCACAGAAATAAAACATTATCTTGACAAAATTACTTATGTATTAACAAATTTAAAACTCTGAATATTAGGTTAGCAACATTGGGTGTAACAATTCACAACTCAAAATAAAACGACAGAAGTAGAAAGATGTTCCGGTAGAGAAAACTGGCCCAGCAACTTGCCTTGGTTACGAAAACAGACAATTTATAAGCAGGAAGGCAAAATGTGTTGAAGAACAAAAAAACAGGACAGACTGGTTGAGCTGTTATTTACTGTAGAGAGATGTCATTATTATAATAAAAGTGTTCAGCCCTAACAGTCAATACATTCCAGTGATACAAAGTAAAGCCAAAACTTCTGCCAAGTTTGTGTACGATGAGAGAATATTAATAGTGCTGTTCCCATGTGGGTGTGTATGACAGAGAAGAGGAGAAAATATGTAACATGCACTTGGTTTTTCTCTTCGTAAACAATACGTGCAGAAATTTGTACAAATATTTTATTTTTGGTTTCATGAAGACCGAATCTGATGCCATGCAACAGGATTTAAAATTTAATGACAATGATGACCCACTGATTCTCTCAGCGGAGTCAAATGAAATCCATTCAGTTTTTTTTTTTCCAGGTGCCATTTTATTTTTTCCATAATTCAGTTTTCCTCCTTTTTATGTTTTTTAAATTTTGTGTTTAATAGTTTAAGCATATTTAGTCATCAGAAAGTTCATGGGGTCATGGGATAAATAACAAAATTTCATCAATTCAATACAAAAGTACCAGAGAATTTGATGTAACTCAACATTGTGGTATTTTCTGATCGGATCTTCTGCAGGACAGCTATGCATGTCAAACACAAAGGATAAGTGTGTGTTGTTATTTAGGCAACTGATCAGAAAAAGTAGCTTTTTTTTTTTTTTTTCTCAGAATAATATCTGACCCAACCCCGGCTTACAGCCAAGAAGTCTTCAACAGGTCTGCGCCATGCACCTGGCAACATGGTCGCACTTCTGACAGCTTGTTGAGGTGATGAGCTCTTGATAGCATGCTGCCTTTCTCTCTCTCAATTCCCATTATATTCTACATTTTACATTTAATTCCATTTTCATTGTCAATTTTCATTGTTCTGTTTATGTTTTCTGCTTGGCGACAATCATAGAGCCCTCGGAGAAAATATTTTTGTTCCGCTTGCCTTTTCCACCCAAGGTAAACAAATATGCATGAATGAGAAAAACAATTGTTTTCGTTGTTTTTGTTGACACAAAGATTGCAATTGATGCCATATGTCAGAACTGTGAATTTTAATAACTTTAGTGACCCCATGATTCCCTTAGTAATAAATCATATGGAAAAAGGAAAACAAGTATACAGAAAAGATTATGTGAAACAAAACATATGAATATGATTTGTGTTTTATTTCATTCTTCTTGGCCATCAGAGGCAGTGCTTCATACTGGATGACTTGAGAACATGAGAAGTCGAGGAGAAGGGTTTGCACAACTGTAACCTCCAGGACACACAACCTTCATGTACCTCTGCAGCGCATCTGCGTGGCTGAGCTGCTGTGTCTTGCTCGCTGTTGTTCACACAGGCAGCGTCACTGCTGCGTCTGCGGCAGCGCCGTCTTTCTGCATGTTTTTCCTTTGATAATTCCCATTAATATGTAAGCGTTTCATGTCATTTTATGATAGATTTAATTCATATCGAGTTTAAACAGGTTATCGTGTGCCATGTGAGAGTGAGAGAGGGTTGAGGAAGTGAGAGACAAGCCGCATGCAGGTCAACTTTGGCTTCGCTGTGACAATGAAATGTTAAGTTTATTGTTCATGTCCGTCATTTTCTGACTGAAGCAGCCTCATGGAAATGATATTACATTATCAACTAATGAAATTCAATACAGCAAGTCATTTGGTGCATTTAAAGTCATGATACAGGCTGGTACAATGCGCACTGTGTTGTTAGATAAAGTTAAATAAAGTCACTGAAAAGCAAAACCTTACAAAAAAAAGGTTTCTTCCTCTCTGTCTCTTTTGCTCTCTCTCTCACTGTCTGTTTGTGTCTGTTCTCTCTGGTGAATGTTACCGCACTGGTATTCAACCAGTTGACTACATTGGGTCTCTGGTTTGACTGTCATTTATCCTAAAATAAAAGCCAGAATCAAATTAAAGGATGGTCTGTTTTACACAACAAGATCCTTCAAATGCTTCTCAATTAAATCTTTAAATGAGGAGCTTCTTTGTACATATGTGCTGGTGTGAGGTTTTATTTTGAAAGACAACACTCAAAATGTCGAGACCATAGTTAACGTTGCTAGTCAATATGACCGTCAAAAGGTTATTTCGCTGTCTATTTGAACAGACAACTGCATGCCTCTTGTGGAAAAAAATGGCATGCCTCCTGAGCTGAAGTGTTGCATCGCTGCCCACGTGCGTGAGACGTGCGCTTGACGTAACTCTCAAGCGTGCTTTGTAACTGTTCTAATCTGTTATAATGGCCGACAAAAAAACAACCAGATGTGATGCTGATGCAGACGTGACAATGACGTAGGATGTGTATTCCAGCCGTAAGAGGCAGAAGCTGTTTATAGCTGATGCCACAACAGGCACATGTGGCAACATTTATGAAAGTGTACATTAAGACTGACGTAACAGCAGCACAAATGTGTAGTAAAGGACTTTCAAGATTCTGGGAAATCATGTACATCTAGAGGTGCTAAATTAAATGCAAATGAGTTTTCTGTCTTTGACTTGGAGATGTTTGTCCAAGTGGTTTCATCTGCGCTAACATCAATTATTTCCAGGTAGAAGCAAAAACCTTGGGCCTTCAGAAAACAAATAATCATATAAACATGAGTATTTGCAATACATTGACTATACAAAGGATGGCCAACAACCTCAATCATGATCCTGGATCAAGTTTTTGTGGAAATTTTTACATCTTAAAACTGTCACCTTCATACAGGAGGGAGTGTCTTTATATCTCAGTTATTCTTTAGGCAGTTATAAGGTTTAAAAAAACTGCATTCTAGTAATTTTTAAGCCTTCTGCTGTTTATATTCCTTACTATTTGACACATACCTAAAATGGTGATCAAGTAAAATAACTTTTTGAAAATAACTTTTTACTAGATCTTGCAAAAGCCACAAGAATTTGAGAGAAAACATAATGCCTGTCAGGGCGAGCATACAAGAGGCAAAGGGGGAATCTGGCATGGCCTAAGCAAAGTCATAAAAATATTTTCCCTTTTATTTAATGTTGTCCATAATTCATTGCCAGGAAAAGCTAATCAATAGCACCTTAATGAAAACTTGAGCCATATTTTATTTTGCCGCAGAGAAGTCCCGGATCAGCATTTGTTGCCTTATTATGTGCTGGTTTTCACCCTTGGGCTGTTTGACAGATGTGCATCACATTTGCAGATACCTTAAATATTTGCTCTCTTCAACCACATTTGCCTTATCAAAACACCACAAAAGAGGAGGGATATTTCTGATGATGACAGCAATGAAGATTCAAAAGAAAGAAAAGTGATCCAAATGTCTTACACATTTATAGCTATAACCCCAGTCGAATATGGCAACACACATTGCCAAACTAAAGATGTACATAAATATTGACTAACACATTTTAATGCTTTCCACAAGTGTCATAAATATACTGTGCTCCCCTAAGACTCTGGGTTCATATTAGTGTCAGACTGAGAAGAACAGATTGAAAAGACATACATTAAAAACTGTATCTCTTTCAATTGAACTGATTACTACAGCTAAGAACCTCTGAGGTCTTTGCAGTTATATTCCAGCTGTAACTATGAACCCAAAATGTGCAGCAAAATAATCTGAACACTGTGATTATGGTGTGTATAAGTATAGTCCTGGTTAAACTGATGATAATACACAATATATTGACAAACACATGTTGTTTAAATCTAGTTTTGTCTAACAGCTTTAGTCTTTGCATTAAAAATGTTTAAATCAATACGGCAGTAAAAGGTTTCATCCTCCTGTGCAAAATAGTGATCGAATCTAAAGGGATAATCAACCAAAGGTTTTTCCTACAATGATATTGCAGCTATTTTAACAAAATTATTATCAGAGCTAACAATATTGTCTAAATCTGTGACCTACTGTGCATTTAAAGGTCTTTCTTCAAAAGCAACATGTTAGCTTGCTCCAAATTTTTAAAGCCTTTTTTTTAAATCTCTAATATTTAATCCTTAATTTTAAATCTGTAATTTTAAAAATCCTTAATTTTAAAACACTTTGCTGTCTAACTTTCATGAATCTGACTCCCTGCATCTCAATTCTCCTTTGAACTACTCACCAAAACTTTGATCTGCATTCTGTGAGGGTCATTAAGTTTTGATGGGCGTTCTCTGACATAACTCCTCCCATACCCTTTGAATCCCTTCCCTCCTGGCATTTGAACCACCTTTAGGTAAAATTGACTAACCACAATTAGACAAGATGATAATAGAGACAATCATCCAACCCGAGTTTAAATGTTGTTTTGATTGTTGGTGGTGTTTTTACTCTTTTGTTAACATTCTGATGATGAATTGTGCCTTTGAATTCATTGTATCGGTAAAGACTAATATTGGCCAAATATAAAAGACTGATACTTTATCATTTAGCCACTCTTAGAACTGTTATCTTTTTTAGACATTCTAAGACACAAAAGTATTAAATGAAGCATAATGCATTCAGTATGTGAATGCATTTTCTTTTATGTTGTTATTTTTCCATTTATTTCAAACTTATTTGCACAATATGTCATTTCTTCTCCTGCTGCTCTAAATAAACACAATAAAAACAAAAGATCTAGTTTAAGACATTGTCAAGTAGCATGGGATCATTAGATTAATTTCTATCATTGTTAAACAGCCACCGCTGCAAATGAAGGTGATGAATTAAAGTTTTATTTAGTTACATTTGATCATGTTTGCCAACTTGCCTCCTCGCTCTCTGATTGTTGTTACTGGGGAAATGACAGCAACAGGCGACAAAATGAAACATGGTTAACTTGAATAAAAATTTGAATTTCTCTTTTTTCATACATTGTTGGGAATTTGGGGGTAATGTCATTTTAGAGATTACAATGTA
>JAPXVT010000002.1:12576556-12586651 GCA_029823135.1 Acanthurus reversus | reverse complement strand
ACGCCATACGAGATCAAAGATAACATGTTGGATGAGGGAAAGGAGATCACAAACAATCCATGGGGGGACACATTCGGGACCACATGTAGGTCTCTCAGACCAATATTATTCTGATGTCTATCAGACAAATACGGCTTGGTCATAAACAAAAATCAATAGCCACCTACACAGCAAAATCAATGGCTTTAGTCATATTTTAGAGGAATAGATATAAATCTTACAAAGTCTTTGTGGTCTAAGCATGTGACTTGTTAATGTGTCTTAATTTTAATCTGGCCCATGTCTACGGCACTTTTTCTAAACTAGGAGGTGGCTATAGGGCAAAGCAAGGATGGATTCAAGGCATTAGAAAAGGATTACTCTTCATTACTAGAACCACAGAGGCAAAGCTGCAGTCTCAAAATCTTAGAGTTGGATCGACTTAGAATTATTGCAGATGGGATTGATAGAAGAATCGTTAGACATTGTTCTTTTATAATAGTAAGTGTTTCAATATGCAATGATCCAAGAAAACAGCTTGTAGGAGACAATGGGAAACGCTCTTAACACCTACAATCAAATTCATTAAAATTACAAGGATGAAATATAGAACAAACCATAGGAATGATTCCTTCCTGCCCCTCCTCCTGCTTGCCCATCATGGTGTATGATTTGCCAGCTCCTGTCTGGCCATACGCAAAGATGCAGACATTGTAGCCCTCAAAGGCGTGTGCCAGCATTTCCTTGCCAATATCATTGTACACAAGGTTCTGTGATGCGAAGCTGGGGTCATCCGGCTGTGGACGAGACAGAGAAATGACTTAAACTGCATGGAATGCAACCAACTCATTGATAATACCTGTGAAATTTCCTGTCTTATTGTTCATTACAGCGGTCTATGGAACAGAGAAAATGATCAGACTCACCGTAGTGTGCGACCAGTATGAGTAATCAAAGCTGAAGGTCTTTGCTGGTTCTTTTGGGGCTTTAGGGTTGGAAATAGCTGTGGGAGAAGAACAAATGAGTGCTGCTGTTAATAACATCTGGTTTGCTTTATCTCGCTCTTGAACTAATTGGTGGAGTTGTGTCGTAAACATCACTCACAACAAACCAAACTCCCATCTGTTATTATTTATGGATTTCTTCTGATTATTCTCAAAAGAAAAGAATACCCTATTAATAAACCAGATTTATTATTAGTTTTCACTGTGGTTAGCAAATAACGGGCTTCCAAACATCCTGTTCCTTAATCGCAGCACTCGCTGGATACATTCGTAACTAAGTTCACAAGAAACCAAGTTTGATTTTTTTCAGGCTATCGGTTTTTTCAAAACTTCAACTGCTGTGTCACGGTTTTCCAAACATGGCAGTTTTAATTAGTATCTCTAATCATCATATGCAATGATTACATGACAAAAATGCAAATAATAAAGAAATAATAGCCCATGATGCCTGCTCCCACTTGGCCACTTTCACCTGTTGTATTTGCAAAAGCTTGATGACACAACATTTCCACACTATGCAGCCATTCTCTATGGCTGCAGAGACAGAGACATTTCTTAATGAACAAGTATTTGCAGCCATGCCTGGCATGTCATTCCTCTCAACCATGCTTGCTGGTACCCCTGAGACTAGTGTTCAACCTTTCCACACTGTGTGCAGTGGACATATGATGAAGACAGAGGAGACTAAGAATTTACTGTAGGGTATTTGTAGATGGCCATACCAAATTTCCGTAAACCCCACTCTCTAAGGAATTGCATTTTTATTGACTAAAGTTGCTTTGTGTCAGGGTCAATGCACAGCCTTCGCTAAGGCTAGACAGACAAATGCATTCCTCCAACACCAGAACTGAGGAAGGGGTTGAAGGACAGGGAGTGACAAAGAGGCTAGCGGAAAAAATGGGTTTAAGAGACTAAAAGTAACGGGTGCGCCCAAGGGCCTAGCAACAATCCAAACAGAACAACAACATAAACCAACAGCAAGACAAAAGGAGAAACTGTGCATCTTGGTGAACATAATATAATCTGTGTATTTTAAGCATTTCCTCTTTCCTCAGGTGTGAGCAACAAAGCAGTAATTAAACATGTTTCATGCAAATTCTGCACTAATGGGGAAATTAAAAGCCGGTCTGGCTCCTTGACATGAGAGTGCTCGAGAGGCTTTTGAATTAAGATGTCCCAGTCAGAGTGCCTTATGTGTTCAGAGGATTTCAGCACTCTTATCAATAATGCAGGAGATGTGGAGAGACAGGGATTGCATATCGCCCTCCACGGGTCACATGGTGACAGAAAAGCACAGTGTGTCCTCAGAAACCAGAACACTAACTGCTTCATGCTAAATATGTTATGATTATAACAGCTGCCATTGCAAAGAAACACAGAAACAGCCTAGCACAGGTAAAAACAATGTATTTCTTTGGAGTTGTAACGGTGCACAAAACACGCTGCTCGGCTCACCTCGGTTTAGACCTCACGGTTCGGTAGGAGTTCGGTACAAAAATTTCATCATAGCATCATCCTTCTTTCTCATCTTTTTCTTTTTTTTTTTTTGCTTCCTGGCTTAAGTGAGAAAACCACTGATGACACATGCATTTGTCCATACATCAGAGGTCGCCGTAAGTGATTTAGTAAAACAAAAAGATTTGCTCAGGGTGTTTTATTTTGACAATTGACTGCCGTGTCCGTGACTTCCTGTGTGCAGCTTGACATGGCTAGCCTCTCCCGCGCTTGTGGCAGCTTAAACGGCGGATCGATTGTTTTGAGCATCACACAACCTCGTTTCACAACACAGTTTAATCCACGCACATCGGAAAGTCTAGAGAAGCCTCATGATTACAAGATTTAAAAGAAGCAGGTGGTCTACTATATTAGCTCATTCAGCATGTGCTAAACTTGCTAAAGGCTTTTAGCTGCTTAAGGTTTCTGGGTAAAACTCGCGTATGTGAATTGGTTACACATTACATTAATCAGTCTTAATACATTTTACTCTGTATAATTTTTCGTGTATTCTCTGTATCATTCTGTGCACCCAAACAATCACATGTGGATTGTGCAGTTCAGTACAAATTGATGTACTGGTACTCCCTATAATTTACGAACAGGTTAAGGTGCACAGGCGGAGCAGCAGCTTCCATATTGGGCACTGGAAGAGGATACAGCCAAACAGGTGGCTAAATAAAGCTAAATTCCACCTTTGACCTGCCTCCAAAGGGAAACTGGAGCCAGGGCATGAAAAAACGAAGGGGGGTTTAGGTTACCAGTGCCCCTGTTCCCCTTTCCTGGAACAATCTACAGTGGCTATTAATGAAGAGGCAGTCTAATCAGAGTTAATTCAGTGTCAGCCAAACTGAGTGTCAACGACGCAACCTAGAGGTAAAAACAGAAAGATGATGGGATGAGACAGTATCACATGTGGGAAATTCAGACAGTGGGATGTCCATGACAAGTCAGTGAACTGACTGTGGGAAAAAAAAAAGGCCTTACTGGGGATCACAGACGTGTTCTGGCAAAACAAGAAATTATGTGGACTTTCTAATCTCAAAGTCTGAGACCAGTTTGGTAATGGGCTAAAATCAGATACAAGGATGGATGTCATGGAGTAAAGATGTATTTTAGCACAGCAAAGCACAGTAGCAGCTGGTCGGAGACGGCTCAGATCCTTTAGGTGAATCATGCTCACGACGTGGCATCTACGTCACATTTGATTGCACAGCTCTCAGAGCAGGCAGCAGCATCAGCCATGTGGTCCTCTCAGTGCGTCATAAGAGTTGCTCTCCTGTATAAGAGTCTATGAAAGTGTATTCAAAGCACGGATGCAACAGCAGAAAAAGGCCTAAAATGATCACATGTGTATGTGGTCTTATTTCTTGTTACATGTACTCTGTGTTGAAAGAGTGGAGAATTGCCTCTCATGGTATATTAACAACTAACTATAGCTACTGAATCATCATCAGGAATGGGTTCCTAACAAACTGGTATTAAATGGGCTCTGGGACTTATAAGTAATTAATGTTCTGCTCTCACTTTTGGAAAAAAAAAATTAAGGAAAAAGATTTTCCAATTTATTCAGGCTACATTAGGCTACCTCGCACCTTTCATCTCACCAACTCCGTTTCTAATTTGAAATAAGACTAAGACATTCATATGTAATGGATTTTTGCTATTCAAAATTCAAAAGAGGGATCTCTTGTAGCATGTTGTGTGTACAAGTGGCAGGGACAAGCTCTCTGCCTATCTCTCACACACATATGTGCACACGCAAACAAAAACTAGTAGAGTGGATATTTAAAAATCGTAATGAAAATTCGCCTAGTTCTGCTTCACTCCAGTCAATGCAGATGATGCAACAAGAAAGAACTTTGCCTGTAAGGGCGGAAACTAGATTTTTTTGCTATCTGCATCTCTTGGCTGAAAAGATGACCGATAATTTCACAGTTCAATTACTCACAGGTACAATTTCGGAGAGAGCGTATCCTCTGGACTTTGAGTGCAGACGAACAGAGAGGTCACATTAGATTGCTCGCTAACATTATAGGCTCTTTTTTTAACAGTGCAATGATCACATTGTATCACTGTCTGATTTGGTCAAAATGCAGTCGAAGTTGCTGCTCAGCGATGTTAAATGTTAAATATGCAGCATCTTATAGGAAATAAACAATGGTAAATCTGTTCAATATTTGTTTTGTTTGTTCTCTCAAAAAGAACAACAAACAGAACAGACAGGTGTATTTATGTATCAGAACAATGAGCAGTATTGGTAAGAGTACGCATCGTGACAATACCCGTCGCTAAACCCTGCTGCATCCACGTACTGAAGCGTGAGAAAGAGTGAGGTGATTTTTATTCCCACCATCTGAGATTAAGTATATCAGACAGGAGTGCCCTATTTCTTCGAGCATGACTCACCTACTTCATCTCTGCTGCATATCGGTCACTTACTCACTTTTCACACTTGCACCTGTACATCTCGCTTACAACCAGAATCTATGCGAGCACTGACGTATGGAAATAGTCACACACCGACATGCCAATGAGGAATTCCTCTACTTTCCATTTATAGCAAATATTCCCACCAGAGTCACATCCTGGACTTAAAATGGCAGATGCATTCTGTTGCCTGATAAACGTCATCACTCTGTCTTTCTCAACCATGGCAACAGGTATAGGACCAGATTCTGGTTGCCATAACAACCTCAACTTGGCACAGAGTTGTGGGGAGTTACGGTACATTGAGTTCTGATTTCATTCGCCTCAAGCATCACCTATAACTGCTCTGTAAAAATTATATATAATTACTTTAAGGCAGATTTGATGTCAACTGCAATTCTAAATCCTTAAAAAAAATCCCAAAACATGCAGAAGGCATGGTGGTGAGAAAAGCTTTAGGATTTGTAGCTCAGACATTAAGCTACTTATCATGCCAGGTAACACCAGGACAACTTTTACTGTACAAAAATCGTTTGAATACAATATAAATTAATCGTTTAAAAACATAAATATTTTAATAAAGAACAAAAGACATGACAGAACATTTTGTCATTTAAAAACCTTCAGAGTACTGAGGCATATTCTTGGTGGCACACATTGTACATACTGGCTGTGGTGCACACTCGGCAAAACTGAGCTGGGGGACTACAGGCGTATGGTCAGTAATTTAACATTATCAGTAAAAGAGGAGCAACATAGAGGACTGTCATCAAACAATATTCAACTTCCATTACATAAAAGAAAGACAAGCAAATGTGTGTAGGCGGCCACGACTCTCTAAGCCCCTTGTGCGGTGAACAGACAGAAGCTACAGGATGGCATACGAGGGCAGTCTCAATGTTTATTTGTCCTAAATGCCACGGCTCTGCATTTACAGTTCCTGTTCCACAGAAAACAGGACTGATGAGATGCTGGCACTCCACAGGAGCTCTCCATTTCCAGGCAGGGTGGATACCAGTTAACTAGCCACATCCTGCTATCTACAGAACATCATTCAGCTGATTGTAGCCGGCAGACATTTTGTGCTCCAGTGTTCAACATGGGGCCTATAATCCGGCCAGGAAAGCAAAGACACCCCTCAGTAATTAGGTTGTTAGGAGGTCTCTGAGCACCAGATGAGGACTAAAAGCTAGCCCCATTAACCTGAGACTAGTAAGCAAGCACTGTCTAAAATGGCTGAACATATCTCTCTTCCAAATAACCCTCCTAGGACCTGCTGGGTTGTTAGTTCAAGCAGATCAATGCCTGTCTGAGATCATAAGGAGGGGATAAACTAATTAAACAAATGCATATGTAAAA
Source organism: Acanthurus reversus (assembly GCA_029823135.1). Taxonomy (NCBI): domain Eukaryota; kingdom Metazoa; phylum Chordata; class Actinopteri; order Acanthuriformes; family Acanthuridae; genus Acanthurus; species Acanthurus reversus. Next base: position 12,580,385 of record JAPXVT010000002.1, on the reverse strand, counting down.
TATAAAAGGAAAACAAATGAGCGAGCTGACAAAGGAAGTCAGGCATTCAGAGAAATTATATCTGTGCAGAATTGCAATTACCACATGTGCTTCTTTCAGCAAGTCTGAGGAATTTTAATAGCATCCCTGGGGTCTGTATGCATATGGGCAGCACTGTGATGTAACAGTTCACTTCTGAGGCGTATCACTTCACTGTTTTGAAGCACAACATGCAATATATCACAGGATAACAGACTGTCATTTTTAAGAAAACAGATTGTGATTATGATTTACCTTTTTTTAAATGATTTTTGTTTTCATTTGGGGTGATAGGAACCTACAACAAAGAACCCTACGGCAAAAAAACATGTTTCTTTTTGTGTTTTTTTTTAAATGTTATTTCTAAGTATTTTCATCGTCATAGCAAGCAACAAATGTAAGTCAAACTAAATCTATGAAGTAGCGCATAATGTCTGCATATTAAGATTTGACTAAGTTGTGACTGAAAGAGGAAGAACGAATTGTGATGTTAAGTCCCTTTTGTCTCACGCAGAATCTTTGTCCTATGCCTCTCTCGCCACACACACCTGACCTGAAACTCTCCTGTGCCCCCTGGACAGGCACCCATTGGTTTAAAAACTTTTAACATTGACTTAAGAATGATCTTAACTATACTTGGTAACTATTAAGTTAGATGGGAGGTCCATAAGGTTCTCCATTAAGAGATCTAAGAATTGTAAGTGAAGAGAAAAAAAAGTAGATCTGAATGGAATTTCTCTCATCCTGCCACTCTAAAATGGACTTACGCTTTTAAACACTTGGATTAGATCTACAACTACATCTTATTTTCACTGCTGTTTACCTCTGCCCTTTTTTTCAGTTTAACAATTCAGAAAAAGCAAAAATCTTCGCACATCTATTTCCTAGGCAGGCGCGTCAGAGGGTGACAATAAAGTCCAAATTAAACAAAAGGAGTTCCCGCACACATGGCCAACTTGCAGAATTTATTGCGACGTTTCGGTGCTAGACCTTTTTCAAGCAAATTTGCTTGAAAAAGGTCTAGATAATCTGACTTGTCTTTTGTGTATTTAATGGCTTTTGCAAAAGGATCAGCACAGGGTACAGAGAATTCTGCAACTGACTACATGGAATGCTCCCAAGGCCCAGCTGCCATTCTCAGGCAGACAGCAGACAGTTTAGGAGTGAGACAGGACAATGAACCTTGAATGCGATTAACACTGAGACAAACAGACCAAACTAATACAAAATTTACATGATCCTACAGTCAAAAATGTCCATAACAAGATGATGCAACAAATGCCCCAGCAGGTGATTTTGTTCACGTAACTCATGTAACTTTTAATTTTCAACAACATGTAAAGGGTCCCACCCACATCCATAGCCATACCCTTGACCTGTTTTTATGTCGGGCATAACACTTAGTTCTTTTAAATTGGATGATATTATCTCTGGCCAAAAAATGTGTTATGTATTTTAAATCTATTCATTTTAACCCAGAAGCAAAAGTAAAATGCAGAGTCGAATTTTCATAATGTATCAATAACAGCCTTTTATTTATATTATTTATCCAAAAAAAGTGTCCAGTGATGCGACTATCACGCATGCGCACATCACAACGACAATGCTTTAACTATATATGGTTCAGTCTTACTGCCACTCGGTCTGCCAACATTTGGGAGCGCACTAGCACGAATTCCTAAGAGCAGAATCAGATTCACGTGGTAGCGAGAACTGTGAGAGTAACAAAGGATTTGAGCATTAAAGCGACTTGTGGCCACTTCTGAGTGAGTTGAATCTGCTGTGCACATAAATAAACTTAATAAGAAGTGGTTGTAACCAACTCAATTTTGGATTCAAAAAACCTGCTCAAGCAAAGTAATTCAGGCAGCCTTAGCAAAAATTATTATACGCTGTGGCTACATTAAGAATGACATTGACATGCATAACGCAGATCATCTGGCGTGCAGTTATAAATACGTTAAGGGACAGTAAGGGGATCAGCTGGTTAAAGGTCAGCCCAGTTCTGGTGATCTAACAGTTCAGATCCACACAATTGCAATAGTTGATATGGTAAAATAAGTGATAAAACATGGAGCAATTAATATGTAAATGGAATTTTGTCCTAAGCAGTCATATGGTTGCCTTCTTAAAGAGGAGCATTGTATTCAATATTGACTTTACCTCTTGTCTGGACATTATCTTTGAAAGAGACACGAACCTGATGTCCAGATGTGAATGTGTCCTGACGCAGATTGCTAATTAAAAATGGTTATAAAGTGACCTCTTGCAATCTCAAGTGCTCAGAAGCAGCCAACACAGCTGGAGAAATGAGGGCATGCATGATCGAAATTGCATGCTCAGATTTTGTTTTGTGTCCTCTCAAATCTTTTGCTGTCAATATACTTGCATAGTTATGGAAATATTACAAAGCCAAAGCTATTAAAATTGCTGTTGGGACTGTTATGTAAAAGTGAATTGGGAGCCTATCCAGACATGAGAGCATCACGTAAACTTGCTACGGCATTTACGCAAGGAAGCGCATGTCTGACAAAGGTTACATTGTGGGTGTTTCCCATCACAATAGCATTCTCAATTATCCAAGGAATTATGAATCATTTATTTTACATCAGCTTTTTGGGAAGTCACATTTACTCACAATGATTTTAATTATCAGTTGTGGAAACATGACAAAGCCAATAAGGGAGGTAGTGTGGAGGTTGAGGAGTGGCAAAGCTCCAGTCCTGGCATCTTCACTACAGGAGGATAATGACTGTAAATATTAGGTGCCATTCCCGCCTTCAAGTCATATGTCTTCTTTTGACAGGAGAACAAAGCGCGTTGTGTTGCTCTGTGGTCATAAATAGCAGCTTCATTTTTATCTTGATGACAAACTTATCCTGGAGGAAGAAAAAGGGTGTGAATTTAGGGAAGGGATGATGATACAGGAGTGTGCAGGTAACCTTGCAATCTCCTCATCAAGCACGTAACTTTTTACTTAGTCAAGATGAGCTGGGCTTGCTTATAGACTTGCTTATATTAAGTTTGCTGTGCCGAGTTATTTTTTAGCTAGGATTTTATATACTATGTGCAGTTAAGTCAGGTGCTGGTAAACAATTCTCTAGCTGGCTTCAACGAAGAGAAGTAACCCAAAAAAAGGTTTTTTATATATATGTTTGTATAGCACTTCTAAAATATAAGTTCTAAAGCAATGTACGACAAAGTACCAGATAAAAGTAGATTAAAAATACCTGAATCTGACCAAAAATGGAAAAGTAACCCAGTTCAACCTCAATGTCCAAAACCCAGCAGCACTAAGTAGCAAGACAACTCCAGAGAATTCACAATAAAGTGTCTGTCTTTTAGGAAAAAATCAACAAATAAACAGAGATGAACTTTCTGATTTCCTTCCTGTCAATATGCAATGATATGTCACACATACTATGATTATTCCGGTCCATAGACCTCCATTGTTTTACAGCCACTGTGGGCTTTTAAGGGGTTTAAGTGCATAATTTTTGATCCACAAATGCGGCCTTGCTACTGTAAATCCTCACTAGAGAACCAAATATGTGTTAATCCGCTGCTGTAAATAGTCCCAAACAACTGGAGTATTTGCTATTGTTTCTATGTGAAAAATGACATTTCCCAGTTATTAAGGCAAATTAGCTAGCCTTTTTTTTTAAACTATAACACTGTGTATTTGTACAGATTTTCTCTCTAAGATCATTGTGTTAGTAAGACTGACTGAACTTGAGCTGAATGCCGCAGAAAAGCGAAGCAGGTTGAAAAGTTTTGTCGTTTTTTTTGGGTCTTTTTGTTGGATTTGCTG
>JAPXVT010000002.1:12459551-12470192 GCA_029823135.1 Acanthurus reversus | reverse complement strand
CCCATTCAAACCAATGAGAAATATTCACCCAGTGCATACGCCAAAATGGTTCTCTGGCTTCCGGGTTTACTTCCTAGTTATGCTGCCCACTGAATATGCACAGTCAAGTTACCTGCACTTACACTGTGGTGGTGTCACTGATTTTAAAATCTCTTTTCTTTGCAAGTTGTACAAATACAAAACCTCCATGGATTAAAAATTCAGAATAGACAGAGTCATAGTTGAGCTCGTTTGTAGCTCGAGATGACCTGTCAACAGTTTTACAGATGTCTCTTTTACAATGGCAGCCTTAGGGGATAATGCTTTTTGGGCTGCAGGGGAATTTTTGCTGCAATACTGCAAGTGGCCACTATGGCAGTTTGGAAGCAGGGCAGAGCAGCTCCGCTCTATCCAGTTCTCTTAATACAGCCATGATTTGAACAGCACTGACTGTGAAGATGAAAGTACAGCAGAATGCGCAAAATGCCACTTACACCAAACATGTAACAGTACGCGAACAGTAGGCAATTCCAGCTATGGACTGATGTCTAATGGCTGTTACAGATGGGCAGCTGCTATCGGACCTTTGTAATTAATTTTCAGTGAGAGGTGAGCGGACAGGCAGGAAGCAACAAGCAGCGTGGCAAGTGAAGCAACGAGCAAGCACAATCCCATGATACTGTCGCCCACATACTTGTCTCATTCACAAGAGTTGCAATGTCTTTATGTTTATGTTTATGCAATAACCTGATCTCTTGCTATTGCTCCATCACAAGGAACAGTGCACATGGTTACCACACGTAAATCGCCAGGTGTTTTCTATTGGGCCAATTTGGCAACCTGTCATTCACACAGGTATTAGGGCAAGACCCTACAGATCAAAGCGGGTACACGGGCGACAGTAACTGCCTGTCTGTAACAGCCTTAAATCTTCGTGCTTGCCAGAGGCGGGATCTTCCTGGTGGACATGAGTGCTTTCAACAACAACCACAGGGCCCCTTCAGGTTTGAAGGCAGCTTCAGGACTAATTTATGTCAGACAGAAATACCCAACAGAGACAAACAGAAATTGCATGTAAGTAGGTGAAGTTACGACTTGCATGCAAATCGGAACCCAGCAAATATTTTAATTCTGCTTGTAAAAGAGGCTCTCTTAATTCCATGGACCAGGAGCAATCAATGAGCAATCTGCTCACAGTCTGAAACAGTGGACACACTTCTGTTTGTCTTGCCTTACAAGTTCTTTAGCTTGTTGACGCAAGCCGTCTACATCACAGACGTGGGACTGTTCTAGGAAGACTTGCAGACCCTTGACGGAAACCCTGACCTCAGGGGCCCTCATCCCCCTAACACCCTGCTCACACAGGAGAACCTCTCAGTTGCCCTGCCAGGCAACAACAGTTGTTTATCTTCTGCACAGTCTCTACTGCCCAAAAGAGCTAACACACCCTCAAAGACCGTACTGCTCCTCTGAAGTGGGGGTTGGGAGCCGCAGAGCCTTGAATGCAACTAAATCACCTCTCTGTGTGAGCGACACAAAAGAGCCAGTGAGAGTGGAGAAGTGAGAGTGAGAAGGCCCGAGCCCTGCACAGGCACTCGGGTGCAGCTGACTCTCGGCAGGTAATGTGCTCTCTGGTTACCTGTTTCTCATGGAGCCTGAATTTTAATGTGGATTTTGCCAAATGTGATTAGCTCTGCAGTAATAATTTCTTTCCTGGAAGCAATGGGACTCGAACAGACAGTTTGGTTGCAGATATTGGTTTAATTAAAATCTGCGAGGACTGTTTTTTTTCAATTAGTCTCTCTTAAGAAAAATAACATAATGCGATATGTACCGTTGCTGAAGACACTATGAACACTCAGTTTCAATACGGAATATTTGTAGAGCAAAGGGATATTTTTGCGAGTACATATTTATGAATTTTAATGGTTTACTGCAATGTAATACCTTCACAAGATGCAGCTTCTGTAAATACTGAAAAAACTTGTCTGTGTAGAATTTTAACTAATTCATATCATTGCATTGTGAAGATAAATCAACGGAAATCCACAATATTCTGACATATTGTTGTTCTTATTTTTGAGTATTTTTTTGCAGATTCAACACATGTATCTAAACCAAGGCCTTGTGCAAACGTTGAGTCCCTTCTTGGTGGCCGACATATCTTCCTAGTCATCAGGCACAACTTAATATTCACAACTGAATGACCCATTCTTGACAGTTCACTGACTCCATTCACTCACTAAGGCACCAATGACAGGAAAGTCACCACCGGCCCAAATTGAGTCCAGTATTCTCATGGCCTATCTTTACAGCACTAAGTGGCAAATTACCAAATCGAAATGCTTCAACAACTTAGCACTTTCAGGGGGATTATCTCATATGCACATTCTTGAGGGGCTTGAGTGGCGATTCTTCGAACACTGACCGCATTGTGACATGCTTAGTCAAGATCCCAACCCTGAAGTCTAGGCCTAAAAGCCTTTTGTTCCTCTCAGAAACCTCTGAATAAATATTGAAAAAAATGCAAGAGTTAACTTGTTGGAACAGGGCCTTTGTGTAGGGCAAGTAAACAGTTATTCATGGCAATACAGGGTAAAATGTTTGGTAATGGCTCTTATAGGCCTAGTACTCCACAGAAGCAGTAACAACAGTCCAACGTTTCTTTGTTATCTCAGTTCTGGTTCGTCAACAGGACATCTCCACAAATACTCAAGATTTTTTGTTGATCATAAGGCAAAAAGCAAGTTAGTAGATTTGACTGCCTATAGCGCCATCATGAGGAAACTTATCAAACACTTAATGGTTCATAAATCCTGTATTGTGTTCCAGAGAAGTATTTTTTCCTTCAATTCCTCCAAGAAATCTTACCCAGCCTTCCTCTAATTTGACACTTGGCTGAGCCTGACAAAGTTTATTTATTTTTTTGATGTTTTACTTTGTTCTCCTATTATTGGCTGCCAATATCTTGTGTGCGTGGCATATTTGAAAAGGACTACCATAAGTCTTGAACACATTGTGAAGATACAATTATGTTTTGATACCATGTGCACGACAACGCTCAACTTTGCTACAGATTTAAAGGGCGTCTGCATACAGGTGATACAGCAGCACAATGGAAAAATGGCATCACTTAGTTAACATGAGTCTGCTTACTGGACATTTTGCAAAATTCAACCCTGGACAAAGCCAAAATATTCCTAAGCACAACTGAAGTAAGAAAAATTCTTGACTGCCTTTAGCCAAAATTAAGTCAACTTTTTTTTTTTTTTTTGGGATTATGCAGATTCAGCAAAGATATGAGGCCTTTCTAGTTGCATCTGATATTAAAGCAATGAATCTTGTAGTGCCAAGACACCGTCGAATGCGTGGAGCAAATCACTAAACATCAAATGAAATCGATCCCATCACTCAAAACCACCAAGAGTGACACACTGACAACAGCTGACATTTCCCTTTTTTGGTTTACCAGCTCATAAAGGCCTGACAAGTTCAAAGGGAAACATCTGAAACTGAACTGATGTCTTCACATTGTCTATTAGCCATTACACTGCTGATATTTAATTGTTCTGTTTCTGAAGCAAAATGAGTCTGTAAACTGCACTGGATGATGGCATACAACAGTGTCACTGGAGCTGCACGGGAGAGGCGAACAATGCAGTCATTGTAAGCTGTGTGTATCCAAATAGTTTCTGTTTGCCATAACAAAGCAGGCCAGCATACGTCACTCAGATTGTTGGTAGGTTCAAAGTTTAAAATGTGGTGTGTCTACAACAAATAGGAGCATGAAGAAATTCTACCATTATCATTATCATTCATTTAGAATAATTACAGTTTATTATTAGCAGACAGAGTAAAAAATAAGATGACGGCTATTTTGCAAACTCCTAATGACTTTTGAAGTAAAAACTAAAGGAAGTGAAGCTATAGAGCTTTTTTTCCTGAAACATTAAAAAAATGTGCATGTTTTATTTATTTGAACCGTAAACCTTTAAGAGGCTGTGGTTAGGGAGGAACCACAGGGGTGTGCCACATCACAGACCAATAAATTATCTTTTTTTAAAAATACTGACCCACCCGATTCATTACTCTGACTGTAACTGACGTGCAATTTCAGTGGATCAATAATTTTCTTCAGTGACTGTAAGACATGGAAGACGTGGTGCAAACACTTGCACCTAACCTGTAATATGTGTGCGCCTTTACAGCCATGTGTGGAGAGCCCATATGTTAGCTCAGCATCACACAAAGCGGGGCATCCAATTTGTTCAACTACAATTACTTAATTCAATGATGAATGAGCCAAGAAACTTCCAGGCAGCCAGCTTTTCCTTTGTCTGGCTGTGTGAGAGGAAGCTCACGCATCTCAGCAGAGCTAATGTTTGACTCGAGAACATGGAGACACCCAGCTGCTTCTCATTGCAACAGAAAAAGGAACAGACAACATGGGAGTGAGACCTTGAAAACAAGTGACAAAAAAAACGCAATGGACACAGAGAAAAATAAAAATTCCCACTCAGCTCTTTACGTACTCAAACACTGACAGCAGCAGACAACGCCAAAGAATGAAGAGCCTAAAATGCTTCAAGCTCAACAGGCCTGCCACAGACACTGAGTTTGCACTAGTTTTACTCACTAGTGACATTTCCTCGCTGGCAGTGTGATGAGTCATATAGTCTAGGTACATTTTTTAATGTGTTCAAAAACATATTTTTCAATGCATCTTTCAAGGTTTGTTGTAGCCATGTCATCGGTGATTAATGTTTGTGTAGGCGACTAGCTGAGGACCACAACATCCACTGCCAACGCCGCTAAATTCATCTGAATGTGCCGAAGCTCCGTCTCACTCACACGAATCATCGAAACTACAGGATTCAGGAACAAGAACCACTACGAGGAAAAAAACAGGAGTATTTCTTTATTGTCCTCTCATCTGCTGCAAGGTGGTTGTTAATGAAAATAACTAGGGCCTGACCGATATATTGGTTTACTGATATAATCTGCTGATATTGGCCTATTGCAGATATATTGATATCAGTGTAAAAATTCTCTGATGTGTGCCAATATTAAAACTGTTTCTTAAGGCCAGAAAAATTGCTTGGATTAGTGACTAAAAATGTTGTAATTACTAATTATTTAACAACTAATAAGTGAAGTGAAGTGATGTTTGAATGTAAGACATCTTCCGTTACATATCTTTGTCACAAGTATTTGATTAACACATTTAGTCTATATCTGTATATCTATATATCTATATGATCAAATATATATGTAATTCTGATATTGGTATCGGCATCAGCTCCAAAAATCCTGTATCGGTCAGGCCCTAACGACAACACAAGCTGGGCTGCAGGTGACAAGAGGTGGCACAAAATGAGAGAGTGACCTTTGGTTCATAAAAGATAAGCCCTCTTCAAGATGGTGACTTCACAGGCCTTGTTTACTGATAAGGGCAGGGAAGCTTGCAGGTGCACTTTACAAACTCTCACTTTGCTACTATATAAAATGCCAGATCCGCACACTGCCAAGGACTAATTGACACAGACCTTTTCCCTTGAACTGAAGAAAAAAGAAATGAAGTCAAGTTGCTGCTTTACAAATGGCAGATGTGCATTCTCAGCTGCTTGACATGGCAACGGGGAGAGACAGAGCTGCATTAGGAGCCTGTGTGCGTGCAGACTTTTATGGGTGTCTACATTTATCCGTTTTTTATTGTCTTCATTTTTTTCATTGAGCATAAAACGGGTGTAGCATTAAAAGAAAACAACACACTCTGCCCCCCAGCGATGGCGGCTGTCCTGGCATGCTGATACTCTGTGACTCATGTGCACCTGCCCTTACACACCCTGAAACATGAAGCACACAGCGGGGAGTCAGTGGATTGAGTTTTATGTTAAAACACAGTTAACAAATTCATGAAACGAGGGTGTTAATGTCTGAGCGGCGAGCTGCTGAGAGGGGGGGAGGCGGACCGCCCTGCAGTAAATACATGCATGTCTCTATTCTGTGTGTGACGGTGTCCATCCATGACATTGCAATGGAGAGCGCAGTTAGTTGCACTTTCATGTCTTCAGCTACAGCCAATGCAGCAGGAGGCCCAGACCTAAAAGGGACCTTTTATTATTATAATCTGAGATCACAGCACATAAAAATTTTAAAGCCGCCGACAAAACAAGGGCTGGTGAAGAGGATCTGCAATGCGTAGCCGACCAGGCTCCATCCTGGAGCGACCACAACGTTACCAAACCAAACATTAGTCCTTCCAATGGGAAAATAAACATGTGTGGTTTAATAACACCGACTCTAAAAAATGAGATTTAAAACATATCAAACGCTTTAACTCAGATGTACTTAAATTTCCTTACAAATAAGACGAGTACAGAGAGTACCAGACACCGACAAGTTAAAAAAAATCTTATAAACTCCGCAAAAGGTGAGAAATATTTAAATCTTCAATCAGACTGTCGAGAAGAGACGAGACAAGTCACGTTAACCAAAAATAGACTGAATGCAGATGACAGAAGGGGGTCGTTTCTTGGCCTTGATATTATCTTCAAAGTATTAGTATTAGTATTTCACGTGAGTCTGCAGGATTGATTATTTACTCAGACAAAGAAAGCCTAATAACTGTAGCTTGACTATAATGTGAAATTAGGGGTTGTGTGCGGTTATAATGGGTGCAGTATCGCGGGATGCACTTGCTGCCGGCGGGATACTTCGCCACATCCATCCGCTGCGGCTCCGGAGCTGACCATCCCTGAGCAGGTTACTGAACACGCATCCCTCAGGACCGCACGACGCTTCACTTATAACCTTCTACGTCTGGAAACAGACGGGAAGCTCCGGACAACCGTGAACTTTCCGCCCCGACATTTCCAAACCTTAAACGAACCTGTCTGATACGCAGGGCAGACGAAACACAACGGGATATAAATCCCAGCTTAGTTACCTTTAGCTGCCTCCACCGCACATAATAGTCCGAGGACCAGTCCGACAGCGGATGCAAACTGTGTATTCCCTCGGAACCGCATCCCGACTTCGAGTTCAACAGCGGCGAAGTAAAAAACAACCTTCTTCTCCCCTCGTCGGTCAAGAGGAATGCTTCTCTAACAAGAAAAATAAAATCCAGGAGATGAGTGTCGGTTACCACGGTAGCTCTAAGATGGCCGTCGTCGCCACCGCCGCTCTGCTATCCCCTTCAATCAACGCTCCTCTCGCAGTTTTGCAGCTTGCTGCGTTCAGGGACTGTCGGCCGCTTTAACAACGCACCAAATCACTCAGGCCCATTCTTTCTTGTTGTGCTTTGTGTTCTTTCCCACGAGAGGTCTTTACATAATACCAATAATCAAGCAGAAAATATGCGAGAGTGAAAGTCTATGCAGGAAGCAGGTAAAACGTATCAAATAGGGAATTACTATGCAAAACTGAACCCAAAAATGACAGAGATTTATCCTGTCTTTGATTACATTCATCATCTCAACCCAGCAAAAGAATTAGAGGAAAATGGCTTTTTAAATGGGCTAAAAATTCATGCATTGTTGAAATACAAAGACAGTTTGTCCTGTGTCACAATATAAGTTAAAACCCTCATTATTTAGCTTCGTTTTTAAAATGGTGGCAATAATAAAAATCAATGTGTTTAAAATAAAAAATAAATCTAGGATAGGTGTTAGTACTGTGAAGAAAACTGCATTTGTTGCCTGAAGACAGGAAGATTTAGTGAGTTGGTCAAGGTTAAGTCCTAAAAAATAAATAAATAAATAAAATACAGTTTTGGCACAATATGTCATTTGACAATGAAAACAAAAGATGTAGCATAAAGATGTTGTGAAGTAGTAGTAGTTGTTTATTTGTTGTGTCGTGTTCTCTGCATGTCACCCACCCCTGAGGAGCAGCGGGCAGTCACAGCACTGCGCCTGGGGACCAACTCTGCATTCTGAGTCAGTACCTCGGTCAAGGGTACTGACTGGGGATACACCTAACATACATGTTTTGACGATGGGGGAACCAGAGTACACGGAGGAAACTCATGCGAACACGGGGAGAACATACAAACTCCACATAGCTGGGAATCGAACCCAGGGCCTTCTTGCTATCAGGTGACCTTGCTATGAGGCAACCTTGCTATGTGCCTCGCCACCCAATAACCTAATAGGGACGTTGTAATTAAACCAAGTTAACCTTACCAAAGAGAGGTCAGTATTAATTTAAGACCTTACTTACACCTGACAGTTAAAATGTTAGAATATATCTGTTTTCTAAAGCTCCCCCTCCTCATTCTACTGAAAACTGTCGCTCCTAATCCCTCAAACAACTGTCAACCAAAAAAAAGTCTTCTTGTGTTTGACCTTTTCTTTCCAGCCTGAACTACATCTAGTCAGGTCAACATTTGAAGTACTCAGAAATCGAAGCTCAGGAGGGGAACTTGAAGGCAGCATGTGTCCAACGATGACCAGTGACGTCAATACTTTTATTGTGGGAGCATGCAGCTTGTTTAGCGCAGACAGCTAAACCAAGACTGACGGTGGGGGCCAAAAGCCTGCTGGTGTTACCCAATGGCACCCAAGGATCATCATGATGTAAAGTGCATGACAACACTTACAGCAAGGCCCAGGGGGCAAATTTTAAATTTGTTCTGTCTATGGTCAAAGAGGCTGTGTTAAATAAGTACAGTGTAAAAATGAGACGTTTAGGGTCCCCTCATTTATATTAAAGGTATGGACAGATGCTTAAGGTGGAGGGTGTTGCTGGCAGAGTTTGGACCCATGCAGCCTGCTGCCTTGAGGTCCTCACTAGATAATCCAGTCATGGCAAAATGGATATATGACACTACCAGAATGTGATAAACTAAAATGTGTAAAAATGCTTATGTGCCACTGGAGCTAAAACGATGTTTAGCCCTTTAGTTGAAACAGGCAAGAAGGGAATTGTAAATCTGAGGCACATTCATGCAGTAATTCCACCCCAGGTTAATTCCACAGGGAGACTTTTGGAAAATCATTTGCAGGGAGAGAGACTTGTACAACATTTGATGAAAATGAGCATCATGTTGGTCATGTATTAGTTCACTATAGCCTCACCCTGCAGAACAATCGCACATTAACAAGTGCACGACATGGGAGAATAGCAAGGCCTCGAATTGCAAATGTGGTTGGGGGCTGCTATCTAATCAACACCCTCAGATATGGACAGCACCCCTGAGGAGAAGATGGTGCAGTGCAATCAGAGAACTGCTCACAAACATCAACATGAGATTTTTTTTCATACTGTGCAACCTTGATATAGCTGCTACTCGTGCAAATTTAGACATGCGTGAGTCTAAATTGAGAGAAGCTGTCATGGAAAGGTCAACATTCCATAGTGGAACAACTTGCTGGAAAGTTTGGTAATGGACACTTATCATAAGACTATTTTGTGTGTTGTGATGGTACAACCACAATGTTTAACTCACTGATTCACTTTCTCCCCCCAAAAAAGTGAAAAGGGGAAAAAGAAATTTTAAAAACAGCCAAAAATCGTAGACATGTTGCAAGAGTAAAGGGCAACCATTAGACCTCAGTGCAGTCTAAGTAGTTGCAATTACCACAGAGAAACGGCAGAGAATGGGCATAGTTGTGTGAGGCCACAATTAAGTGACGGGTCTATAAACAGGGACAGTCTATGGGCTTCAGGGCCGCAGCAAAGCTGAAGCACAATGCCTATTTGTTTCCAGCTTGGCAACACATGAAGTGGCCAAGAGAACAGCCCAGATGTCCAGCACTCTGAGGAAGAGACAGAGTGGCCATTTTCATTCCTCTGGGGAACAATGGCCGGCAATAATAGGGCTCGGTGGACAAGTGTGAGAACGAACGATCAGAAAGGTGTTACTTCCTCCAGACCAGCTCACCCACTGAGCTACTCTTTAGGTTTTAACATAATGGTCGATGGTTTGTTGTCTGCTGTGAATACAGGCTCAGTAGCAATCACTTTGCACTTTATTATTTGTAAACAGAAGTGAGGCTTTTGTATGTAGACACTGAGTATTTTTACTACATTTCGAATGCCTCAAATGAAAGAGTTGGTTTACTCCAAATTAGCAAAATAACCACAGCAGTATTTAGCCATGGAGGTACTCTCAGTTATTAGATCAGGTTCTGGTGTTTTTGCAACCAGTCTAATACAGTGGGGATGAATCTGGTTTTGTTTATAATGCTAACAGCTGTAAGTATTAAAGGGGTAAGCTCAAAGATTTTCATTTAGTTCATGTTTGTTAAGTCAATCAGTGTGTTTACATGCACAGTAAAATTGAGCTATGGTTATAGCTCAATCAGGCCATTTAATTTCCTTGTCCAAGTGTAAAAAAAAAAGTCCGGTTTTAGCTGGACCAACACCATAAATTGATTTTCTTTTCTGTCATGTAAACATACTGACTATCTATCACAGAGCGAGGTAAAACATTGCTGACTGAGCCTATGGCCCACTAGTGAAAGCACTTGTATTTACAGCATTGTCGAGTGCTATGGTTCTATGTAACACGAATCGTAGAGATTACTGCTTTAGTATTAAAAAACTCAACAGCCGCTTGATTTTTATTCTTTAAAACTATGCAACCCTATTTAAACTACATTCTTCTGAAGAAATGGTCAGTATGAAAACTTTGAAATTTAAGTTATGTGCATAACC
>JAPXVT010000002.1:12299316-12312183 GCA_029823135.1 Acanthurus reversus | reverse complement strand
GAGCCTGGAGAGTCAAGCTAATGCTAATTGTCCTTGATGTGGTGGAGTGTGACTGAGATTTACCACTCATCGTGACCAATCCGTTGTTCTTATTCACCAGCAGCAGCAGGCAGTTTTTACAAGGAAATTGATTAAAAAGAATAAATAAACAAACAAACAAACAAACAAACAAAAAAAAAAACAGATTCAAGCTCTTCAACCTCAGCATATTACTTTTTTGATTTAATGAAAAGGCTGGGTGATGACCCTCTTGGGTTTCTTTCACCCGACACAGTGCATGAACAGGACCAAGCGTCTTAAGGAGGAGAGAGCCTGAGGGCCACAGCTGCTGCTTTTACTTGATGACATGATGTCCTCCCTACCATTTCATAAATCAGTGATAACTAAATTTACAAAAACACCTTGCTTTCATGCATACTTACTATTCAGAGCCAGATATGATATATTATAATTGACATGGAATACTTGAACTTTGTGTGAGTCTTTACTTTGGTGAATAAAGAATATACTCAGATAGACTCAGTTGTTCTTACTGAAATTTAAGAGTTCAATACAATGCAAATCTGTCAGAAGAAAAGATTTTCCATATATGCCTCAACACAACAGCACCCAAAGATTAAAGTGGAGAGAGACAATTTTTTGCCTTGACTTATAATCATTAAGTAAATGTTGATTGCACAGTGTAATTTTTGTGGAAAAATGAGACCATTCATGTTTAGATTTATTTCCTACAAGCTGAGCTTTCACCATGCAATTTCTTCTCACCACCGTTCACAAAACAATTTAAGGCAGACACAGCAAACAGAGTATCATAGCATTATCTGCAGAAGAAGGGGTTAGCCATGTCTAGCACCACGGCAGACGATGAAACAAGTTTCAATACTGAAAAAAGTTAAAAGAGTCCCATTAATGGAGGAGACAAAGGCAGCAAAGAGGGGGAGTGACAAAATGAAAAATGAGAGTAAACGTCAGACTCCTGTCTACTTCAAACGTTACAGCATTTGAAGCCAAACCGCACTGATTACTGATGATGTTACTACAAAGTATGAAGCAATAATGTTTCTCAGACTATGTTTTATGCAATATATATCACAACAATAGCTTTTGCCTATTTGCAAATTCAACATAAAACTGTGACAAACTGGTGGGGCTTTAAAGAAACATTACATTTGCTCAGTTTAACACAGCATGTCATATGTCATACACATTCTGGCATCATTGCCTTGACAGCAGGAGGATATCAGTCGATATGTCTGTGACTCTCAGTCCGTGTTGTTTCTTAGCTCATTGTTATTAAAGAAGCCTGGGACGTCTTCAGGGCTCGGCTCGTCTGTACCTTCAGACACCCAGAGTCTGCTCACACAAGTCTGCCGAATGTGAAGGACAACAAATAACCATGTCACTACTAAAGCTAAACCTTCTCATTAGGCAGGAAACATAAATGGATGTATTTAAAAAAATATATTAATCTACATATCAGTACAACCTTTTAGAAATGAAACCATTATTATTGTAAAAGGCCTGTCACATGCTTTAGTTGGATGGCAGTTAGAGCTTTCTTTCTTACGTCCTTGTTTTGTTTTCAGTTTATTAATACTGCCGAGTTTCAAATGAGCAGGCATATCCAGTAAATCAGGTCACATGTAAGATAGCCGTTTTTACTTTTCTAACAGCCATTATGTGAAACTATTTCAAAAATTTAACAAACATGTGTTTGTAACTCCAGAGCTGCATTCCAGTGAAAAAGGTTGTTGTTGGGACACTGTGATGTCGAACAGAACATGAATTCCTGGATGCAGTCAGTGTGGCAACATGACTCGCTCCTCCTTCAGTGGAATCCCTTTGTGTCTCCCCAGACCGCGGCATCTGACCACAGGGGCTCCAGACCACAGACACAGTAGCATACCTCAGCCTCACCCCCAAACCAACAACCGCCAGAGCAAACACTGATTCACAGCAAACAGCCCCTCCAAACAAGGGCGTGATTTGTTAGTCAAAATGAAGAGGGAGAAACTGCACCTGAGATACTGAATTTGCATGAGGTGGCTCGACTTCAAAGAAAGCGTGCACAAAAGGTGCTCGTTTCTTTAATTGTTTCACAAACTGTTTCTGCTGGTGATAGCATCAACTCAACAGTTCTAAACTGTTTGACTTTTATGGGAGGGGATTGGTGAAAGGGGGCTCCTCGTGGCTTAAGACAGAGAGGTGTGCTTTCACTCGGGGAGCAATTAAACACATTAAGCTTGATGAATTCAGGACAGTTGGAGCACATAGTGTATATCTGATGGTGCTGTATACTGTGCTGCAGCAGCCCTGTCCCTGCTGTGTGTCACACTGCTGCTCACAGCCAACAGATCAAGGCCTTAGCCCCTGTGGTCCCCTGTTAGCCCCCAGCCAGCCTCCAGGTGGGCGCTGCTAATGAGCCCCAGTCGTAGCTCCAGCGTGGGCCTCTTCTTCCCAGGGTTGGAGGGGGGTGCAGAGGGGGCAGAGGGGATCTGCTGGCTGGGTCAGCACCAGGCAGGGGGCTGGGGATGGGACAAGGAAGAGAAACACAAGAGGGAGAGCTGAAAATCACACTTTTCAGACCTTATTAATGGTGAGTTTGTATATGAGTGTGGGAAGATGGAGTGAGAGGGCCATGTAAGGAGAAAGCTTGTGCCACATGGTGCATTATGGAACAGAAGTCCATCTTGTGCCCTTTGATCTGTGTTTATTGTAATTGACTGCACAGTAGTCCACTTGTTTCCATGCTTGCTGAATGGGCCAGGCGGTAGGTTCTCTTTGCCTTTACAGTGTGTGATATTCCAGAGTAAACAACTCCTCCTTCAGCCGCGATGTGATAAACGAAAAAAGAGAGTGCAGTGACTAATGGGAGTGTTTGTCTGATGCTGCCAGCCTGCGCTTTTGTTTCCTGGGCTTTTGATGTGATTGATATGTGGTGTTTTCAAAGACACAAATCGTCTCCTCTGCGATGTTTGGCCCAAAATAACAGTAACAGGGAGGGTACAGGCTGTGAGGTGAAATCTCCACATCAGAGGGGAGAGGAAGGGCGGCGGTGTTTGGGGTTTAGAGGGGACTTTGATGATGGGATGATGATCGAGGTGACCACAAACATGGAAACGCTGTAAACCCTTAGCCCTTTGGTCCACCCATTGTGTATGCTGGTCAGTGCTGCATTCAGATGATCTTCAGCCATGACTTACTTTGTCTTTGCTGTAGGAATCCCAGAAACCCTTTCTGCTAGTAAGTGTCCTTTGTTTTACCTCTGGCCTTGTGTAGGAATGTGCTGAGCTCAGCATCAGTGAGAAAACTGTGATAGAAAGGATTGAGTCAAGGATCCATCATCGTCCTGCAAAGTCAGCATCTCTTGCCCTTAGAGGGGCGGAAAGTGATTTGTCAGTAGTTACTCAGTGTCCTGTCTTTCTCACGTTCTTCTGTTAATAAAGGAAACTGTACTGGTAGTTAAGAAAGAGCTGTTTTTTGTTGTTGTTGTTGTTTTTTTTTAGATTAAGGCCAAGGTTTTAAATCCACCCAATGCAAAGTGTACAATTGTTTCAGCGCACAGAGGACTGACTTCACAGGATGTATTAAGTCTTATGAAGTCTTGTTTTAAATACAAAACAGATGGCGTTATGGCAGTTTGATGATAATGAAATGCTTCGGCTTCAAGCTCTGTCAACTGCACATAAGTAAAATGTAAGCAAGTTATTACTCATAAATGAAATAAAACAATAATAGTAGACTAATAGTAAATATAAAATAGCACTAATAATTTTACTAATGTCAGAGTATACTTTTATCATGGTAAATTAGCTCAGTTGGGTGCAGACCATGCAAGGTTTTACATGTAAAAGTTTTAGTACTTTAAAATGTGAAGGGTTAGGATTAATTTGTTGCTGTGTAATAGCTCAGCTGTTAAAGGAATATTCCACTGATTTAGCATTAACAGTTTCGGACTGACCGTGGACGTGTTAAAGTTTCTATGAAACGGCTGGTGAAGTGCTATTTTGCTGTTTGGTTGGTTGTTTCTTGCAAAAAACAGAAAGTGAAGAGATACTTGACATTGAGACTTATTTAATACTGATAATGATTTAATGTTTACAGTAGTCCGTAAGGCTGATTGTGCATGAGCCAACTCTACCCAGACTGGAAGTTTCCAGTGAACTCTGCCAGATTATGACTTAACACAGCCTCAAGCAGAGATGATTGGGAAACAGTGGTGTGGTAAACAGTTCTTTCTAACTCCACACCCAAAGATTTTCTTCATCTTTAAACTTGTACAGTAGTTTGAGCTCCCTCTGAAGCTACGTAAAGCTCCCGACAGGAGACAAATGCAGCTGTAATTTTCATGTTACTAAATGAAATAAAATCACCATTTTTTAATAAACACTCATCAACTGACGATAAAAAGTTGATAATAAATCAGTCAGCCTAATCAACAGTGTCTGCCACACAGTCAGCAGCTCATCCCTCTCCGCCTATCACCTCGTCCCCGAGAGCATGCACTCAGAAACTGGCAAAGATTAAGTTTTTCTTTGATTCTCTAACCTCCTTTTGGGTGTAAAAAGATTTGGCTTTACCGGGTCACTATTTTTGCATGAGCTGGACCTCCTGTGGTGCTGGTCAGTCAGAGTGGAATACCCTTGCTTCATGGGTTCATGCCAGCGCCATAAAGGGGTCTTTGTCGCCCATGAGAGGGGTCATCCCTCTCTCCTCCAATGGCCAATAAATGCTCACATTCTCCACCTTTCTTATGATTTTGTTTAGCCTGCGGGCCCCAAACAGAAGTGCAAAGGCTGGAATTATCCACAGGGAAATGAATAAAGGATTAATTTGCATTGATTTTGCTCCTCCACAAAAGGAGTCATTTTTTTGTCCAGAAGAACTAGAGGGACAGAGCGTTTCTTCAACCAACAAAACTGAGCAAAAAGATCAATAGCATCTTTTAATGCGGCCATTAAGGATGGACATCTCAAAATTATCGCTTTGTGACTTTGTTAGATTGAGGGATTTTCCTGCCGGTCTGCAGACACAGACTGACTGTTACTTTTGTGTGGAATTTACGCTTTTGGTCCCAAATTGAAAAAGCATCAGTCTAAATTTGAATAATTTGGCCTGTGAAGTTCTGGAGAGGTTCTTTCAAAACTGACTGATGAGTCGGTATGTTAATGCACCAACAAATGTGCCTTTTTCTGCTCTGTGTTCAACTGTTTGACTTATTCAGCGGCATTCACCACAGCCAGTGAACAATCTTGTTCTCCTTTTACACATGTTTGGTTTGGCTGGAATGGATTAGACACAAGCAGAGTTTCACCAAAAAGAAGGAAAAAAGCTGATTTTCTGCCTGATTTTTTATTGGTTATTTGCAACAACACTCACACTTGGTATAAATCAATCACAAGAAACCTTTTTTTAAAATGATTTTTTTCCTGCAGTTTTCACAGTTATAAGATTTGCACTCAATTGCAATAATGTTCATAACTCCATGAAATCCTGCAATGTTTATTTTTTTGCTCTGCATTTAAAAAAAACAAAAAATAATTTCTTTTTCTCCATGGCATCTTTTACAAACTCTAAACATGTTTACCTTAAAAGTCTTGTAGACAACGTCAAATAATCACCATGGAGAATCTTGATCATTGAGGACACAGAGATACGTGGCACCAACATCATTGTACTATTGTCAAATCTTCTGTCATCTTGGAGAGAGGCATAAAAAAAAATCCTGACAGTATTTTTAAAACAATTAAAAACAAATTCAAACAATTAATTCACAATCAGCTGTATGTTTATTCTGCACCTGTCTAAAAAAATATGGACCTACATGTGGATTTATTAGTGCTAAACAATTATTCATCTACATATGAATGTTACCAATATATGCTTCAAAGTGTAACTTTTCTTACAGGGCTATAAACACTGAGTCAGACCTCTTGATACCAGGAGTAGTGTTTTGCAAGAGCTAACATGACTTTTCGATGCATTTTAAATCCATATATTCACATTTATAATATTTAATGTTTATTGTATGGATCCCCACTAGCTGATCCTTGGTGACTGCTTATCTCTCTGGGGTCCACAGAAACACATGAGACAATAACATACAATGAAACATAACATGAACATAAAACATACAGTTAAAATTTTGCATTCATTTATCAAAAACGTATAAGTAAACCACAGAAATGTTAAACACTTAATTTATTCAATGAATTAATTCAGAAGACTGCAAATGCAAGTGTATTACAGACAATTAGTTTACAGTCAGCGGCATTAGGCGCTTTTAGTAGTTTTTCAAATGACAGCTATTTTGTATGTAAGATGTGTGAGGAGGCAAAGGGTTCCAAGATATTACGGCACGATAAATAACTATGTGTTTGAGGAAGTTTGTGTAGTAAAGTTTATTAAAACACAAAGGAAGAAAAAGCAAAAAAAGTGCTGATGTAGACTACATAACTGAAATTGTTAATAAAATTATAAAGTTCACTGTTAATAAAACTGTAAAATGTGTTCTCTCTCATGTGTAAAGCAAACAAGCAAGAAAAATGAACAGGACTAATTAAGGTGAGCAGGAACATATATATGCATATTGCTGCCCTCAAACATCATTTCTTTGACACTAAGTTGATTTTCAGATTTTCTTTGCCCTCCACGTTTGATCCTTTGTCTGCGCCGTGCCCACCCTCTGTTTTAAATCGAAGAACTTGTATGCAGAGCGATGAGGGGGTTGCCAGTCCCATGGAGCGCAACCTTGTTCCAGAGTGCCCAAGAGGGCCATATCTGTCATAGCACATTCCACTGTGGAGCTATGATATGAATGAAGTGCTGTGGTGTGCCCAAGCTGCAAGTGTGGAGCTCAAAGGGCTGCTGAAATGCTGTAATGTAATTATGTGGACAGTCTCTCAGATCCATTAGCTTGAAATGGTTCTACAGCCCCCATTCAGTCAGTGGGCTGCCATGTCTTTTCTCAGGGGGGGCTCTGAAGTCATCTGAAAAGACCTCCTCTGTACTCATTGTGCTCATTGTCTTTGTAAGCCTGTTATTAGCGGGGGAATCAAGTTACGGCACACCACTGATGAGAACTTCAGAGCCTTTACAGTTACAAGTGGGGGGTATATTCTTAACTGGGCATCTGTGCGTATTAATCAAATCAGATATGAAGAGAAAGAATTGATTTCAATGCAGGATCAAGGACTTTCCAAACTTTTGCCTTCTTTAATGACTCCCTTTAATTACTAGTCTGTTTACAAGTGAATTATTTTGAGTTTTTTAGGAAAAAGTACACAGTTATAATTAATTGTGTAGCCACACAGTTGCTTCATCTCTATTATTTTTAATCATCTAAATCATATTCTTGGCTATATGACTCATTGTTTCTATCCAAACAACAAAAATAAACCACCAGAGAAAACTATGCTCATGACAACACATTGTATTGGCAGGCAGTTAAGAGTTCTAAGATTTTTTTTTTTCCCGAGAAAAAACACAAAATTTAATGCTAATTAACTGTGTAGTTTTTGAAAATCCACCAATCAGTCACGTCTTGTGGAATCTAAACAATAAGATGGTGTTTATTTCACTTAAAAAGTATTTAACAAGTTGGCTGTGAAAACACTTCTCTCATCCAAGTGTCTGAATACAAGTGGAGATTGCATTAGCCTTGTAGTTCACAAAACATCCTTCTAACATTTATTTAGGAATCAAATTAAAGGTTCCAGCAATTTCCAAAATTTGATTTAAGGCTTTGTGTTTACCTAATCTCTGGCATTCACACAGACACCAGTGGAAATGTCCAAATGCGTCACTGCACAACTTTAAAGGCCTTTCCCATGTATAGCAGTCTAGTGACCCATTCTAAATAACCTATATCATTGGGGAACTGCGGTTTATAAAGGAGTCCATTGGGACCTCTGCTGAAAAGGTTTTCTTGGGTGGAAGCCTGGATGAAAAGTGCAAAGAGGAGGGTAAAGAAAAAAGTATAGGAGATGTCAGGACGCCTTTGGAAGGAAAACAAACTGCAGAGACCAATGTGAGTTGACTTAATCTGATTAGACTAACCTCATCAACAGCCCACTTAAAAGGGAGAAGAAAGGCCTGAATTGGGGCGAGAAGCAAGAGAAAAGGGTCTCTCTCTGTTCAGAAAGCCAAAGAGCCTCTGTGAATGCACCACATTGTACTGGACATGCTGGTCTGCAGATGGCAAAATGACAACAAGCCGCTTGAAAAGTGAGGCAAATATAATTGATCTCAGGGTTTTTTTCTGCAGGTATGAAAACAGCCGAGGGAGTAATGAGATTAAGGAAGAATAAAGTGAAAGTCCATGAAAAATACCACTTTCCCTCACGTTTGTGGTGCAAACATGCAGCTTTGAAGCCATTGACTGAATGCACCCACCCCTGTAAGGCCATGAGAAATATTTCCAAATTCATATTAATTTATTCTAATTCTGACTTCTTATAAAGTACCCCACAGTGTTGGTAATACATCAAACACGGAGAAGTTGAGCAGGAAAATAGCTGTTTAATACCAGCAAAACTGATGGGTGTGAAAATTTTTTTAATACATCTGACCACTCCCAAATTTAAGAAATCCCTAGCAACAATGCACATGAAATATCTCGTCGTGGCAGGGGAAAATCCCTTCAGATCTTTTGCCAATGTCTGCGAGGAAAAGAGCACACATTTTTACACAAGTATTTGTTAACCCCAATTCTTAAGTGTTTAATTACATTCCATAATGAATCATCAAGCCTGTGTTTTTGGTATTTTGCAAATCCCTCTACTTAAAGTGGGAGGTGAATGCAGCAGCCACAGGTGTCCTTTCACTCTGAGGCTTAGATCCGCTGCTGTTGAGATTCTGGCTTCACTTGTTTCAGAAATCTCACAGGACTAACCGCTACTAACAGGAGCTTTGAAGTCCTCATGTCGTCTCTGATTTGGAAACGGAACATCAAATGATTGCATCCTGATCATCATCATGTATCTGGCTTTGTGTCGCCAGCTAAAGTATTTAGGTCATTTTCTTAAGCAGTTTAAAACACTACATCACGGGTATAAGTCCTGCATTGAAAATGTCACATAAGCAAAATTTTGCTAATGTAATCAAATTGCTTTTGTATTATATTGAATGCTTTTAATAAAAGTGAAAGTTCTCAATGCAGGATAATTGGCACTATGAACATTATTATTACTGTGGCTTAAGCTAACATTCTACACTTTTACATCATGAGCAATTTACTAATTGATTCCAGTATTTTTAGACTCAGTATATCTAAATTGAACTAGTTCTGGGTCAGTGTGTAAATTGGTAAATGATTTAGTGTTTCTCCACCAGACTTTTAAGCACTGGAAGGGCATTTACACCTTCACGCTGGGAAATGAAAATTTTACATAACAATTATGGAGAAGTTTGTTTTTTTGCACATTAAGCCTTATTATAAGGATATTTACAATCATATACAATGTTCTATGGCATTATTATGACAACCGGCAGTCCTGAGAGCTGGAGCTTGTTGCTGACGTCACCCCTAGTTAAAAACATCAGAGGAGCATGTGCACTCAGACAAACCGTCAAAAAATACAATAAACGATTGTTTTAAAAGACATGAAACTTGCCAAATGTTTAGTGGTGTCCTCTAAAACACGAAGCCAAACACAGATATATAACCTGGAAATAGCTGTTTGTTTGTTTCATGATGCAGCTGAAAGAGCTGCTATGGTACATATAGCTTAAATTTTAAGAAATATTCTGATAAATGCATTTCACATTTCATTACAGGCTACTTACAACTTTGGAAAATATTTTTGTATTTTATTTTTCTTGTTGCCAATCTAGTGACCTTAATTTTCATTTATTAATAAATTGGTAAAGGGTAAGTTTATTTGTGTAGCAAATTTCATACAGAGGCAATAGAGGGTGCTTTACAGAGGAGCATAGGGTAATACACATGTAACATGAAACAGCTGTGGTAAACTTGCATAACTTGTGCATTTAGTTTGTCTGCTATATTTTGCCAAGCCATGTCCCTCGACTTGTTTATGGCAGCGGTGTTGCCTTTCTTAGTGATAACCTCTTTATATTCTTCATGAAGCTCCAATAGAAGCGTTTGTTTTGCTGCTGAAAAAAACAGAGCTCTAACTTATTCCTCTTTTTGACTCATTCCATCATAATTTCATGTCTGTCCATCCTTTCATCAGGGCTTCTTATGCAGCCTGTGTGCATGCACTACGTAAGGCTGTGCCATCCTGTCTTGAGTCCGACTTGATTAGATGAGGCTGGATTGAGTTAGTGGAACGACTTTAGGCTTAATTGGGAGGTGATGTCAGGTGAAGACAAACTTTTTCAGGTGAGCTTGGCTTTCTTCAGCTACACTGATGGAATACCCTCAGTGAGTTCTGCCTTTGTCCCTGCTGGTTTCACATGAAACCTTACAGTAAGGATATTTATGATCATACATGATGTTTTACAGCATTATATGACAACCGGCACAGTCCAGAGAGCTGGAGCTCGTTGCTGTTGACACCGCTGGCTGAAAGAAGGCAGAAGCACGTGCACTCAGACAATCCATCAAAAAGTACAATAAACGCTCATTTTAAAAGATGTGAAACTCGCCAAATGTTTCGGGATGTCCTCTCATGTAGCGACACTAAAACAAAATGCTAAACACGGATATATAACCCAAAGCAGCTCTTTCAGCTGCTTCACGAAAAGAAACAGCTGTTAATAATGCTGCAGAACATTGTATATGATCGTAAATATCCTCATTATAAGGATTAATGTGCAAAAAAACAAACTTGTCATTTAAGTTACAATAAACGTCATAACCATCTTATCCTGTGTCCTGTGTGTTTGCACTTGAGCCCTTACTTGTGCTGTTTATAACACATAAAACGGTTGACTTACAGTGAGATTTTTACAGTGTGTACTTTTATGATGTTGGTCATTGCTGACATTCTTTTCACATGCTACTGCACAGTGCAATCCTCATAAGTCATCCCTCTCTATTATATATATATTTATATTTACAGAGGGAGGAGTGGAGTAAAATAACTCTCCGATCATTGGAAGGGCTGTTGTAAATGTGCTTGTACTTTAATAACGCGCTCCCCAGTAGAAAGGTGTGATGGGATCTTCCCATTATGAGCAATAAAGCCATGATCCCTTTAGGTTCTTCCATCCATTTATATGCAGATGACGTCCATGCTATATCTCTGCCTGTAATTGGGTCTACAATCTGTAAAAGAGTGGAGTGCACACCCCTATTCTTTTATCACTTAGAGGGGAAGTGTGTTAGGAAGCCCGTGAACTATAGTTACAGTATATATCCATATGTGTGTGTCTGCATTTTGAATATATTTGTGTGCGCTGTGTCTTGCCAGGCTCCATGGAGAGATAGAGTGGTGAAGGAGAAGCTTCATCTCATAAGCTGGAGACACAAAGAAACCAAATTTCAGATCTTAATTTGAAAATGAAGGATATCTCTAATGCTCTTTCTACTTTCAGCTCACTCTTCAGATATTGAGAGGGCTCTCCATATATCTGAGGTACACTGGGGTAGGGTTTATCCGTCAGTGTCCTGGAGGTTGCCTTGTTTTACTTCTGGTTTTATTCTAGTTTGACTGATCCACCATCACAAGAATCCCTTACATTTCCATGATAGGTTTCTTCAAATATGACCTTCTAATTTATCAAGGTTGGTTTAAAATAGTGGATTGTTAAAGCAGATCTCAGGTATTCAGAAAGCTTGTTCCCTGGGTGGGGGGAATAACACTTAAAACTGCTTCACATTGCTTTGTTTTGATCCTGGAACACTGACTAAACTTGTCCCAAATTACCTGAATGGTCTCGGTGCTTTGTAACCTTAGGGTGACCACAAGTCCCTGATTTATAGGGCCAGTCCCTGTTTTCATGACCTGTCTCCAGAAAAGTCTCTGATTTTAAAGGTGGATAAAAATAAAAAATTAAAAAATAAAACAAGTGAAAAAGATTCTGCAGCTGTGATTCTGGCCACAATGTAGGTGAGTGGCGTTGTGCGTGTTTTTGCTCGTTTAGGCTATTACATTAACAGAAGAAGAACATTATTTTTGAGGGAAAAAGAAGAAGCGAGAAGTAGCCTTTTTTTTAAAACTTATTTCTTGAAAGGGGTTCATTCAAACGACACACATGGACACTGCACCATTTGTTTTCCCAGCAATCTAGCTGCAGGGTATGAAGTTGATCAGATGTATGGTTCTTAAGATATGCCGGATCACATTGCTCGGTTCTGTGAGGATAAGGATATTTATGATCATATACGATGTTCTACGGCATTATTATGGCAACTGGTGCAGTCCTGAGAGCTGGAGCTCATTGCTCACGTCACCGCCAGCTGAAAACAACGGAGGAGCATGTGCACTCAGACAATCTGTCATAAACGTTTGTTTTAAAGGACGTGAAACTCACTGAATGTTTAGTGGTGTCTTGTACCGACACTAAAACACAAAGCTAAACATGGATTTATAACCCAAGAGCATCTCTTTCAGCTGCCTCACCAAACAAACAAACAAACAAACAGCCATTTCTGGGATATATATCCGTGTTTAGCTTAATGTTTTAGTGCTGGTACATGAGAGGACACCACTAAACATTCAGTGAGTTTCATATCTTATGAAACAAGGGTTTGTTGAATTTTTTTTGATGGATTGTCTGAGTGCACATGCATCTCTGTTGTTTTCAGTTTGCGGTGACGTCAGCAACAAGCTCCAGCTCTCAGGACTGCACTGGTTGTCATAATGCTGATGAACATCATATATGATAGTAAATATCCTTATTATAAGACTTAACGTGCAAAATACAGAAGTAATCCTTGAATATTCTGCTCACTGTGAA
>JAPXVT010000002.1:12208463-12222252 GCA_029823135.1 Acanthurus reversus | reverse complement strand
TATTCCCTATGTGTAGTAATCACAAAAAACAGCACTTGCCGGGTTGCCAAGCTTGTTATCCGTCGCATCGGAACATTCCTTTTATTTAATATTGTTCCATTTTCTATTGCGGAATGGGTTTTACTTTTGAAATTCCTCTCAAAACAAAACATGGTGCCGTCTGGCCTGGAGTGTGAAGGGAAAGGTGAGGGATAAACAGTTTGTAGTTCCTCTGAGAACCAGTGACATCACTGGTTCTCAAGTTTCCCTTTAATGCATTGTGAGTTCTGCTTAAAAAACAATACCTGTAACCAAATAAGGACTAAACGTTGGGGGGTTCTTAGTATTGCACTTTTAAAGGAATGATCTAAATGAAGTCCCACGTATGGTACAAGCTCAAAAAATGCTAGATCTTACACTTTCAATCATGCAACCTGAAAGCATCTCTTTTGTTAGATGCCACCTTAGTGGTAAACTATTTTTAGCGCCTCGGCTTCAGGTTCTAACACATGCTTTTCATTTCTAAAGCTCAGATGACCCAGCTGTCACCTCTGGGGTTTTTTGTACAGCTCCCCAGATATTATTCAACTGTTTAACAGTCTGATTAGAACTCTCCTTTATGAGTAAAATGACCACTGTGCAAAACAGGGGGATTTCCACATTAAGCCTCCACAGTGGAAAAATAACGTCTACCACATCCATGTTTCTACCCCAAACGAAATATGAATACAAGTTTTTTGGCCGGGCAGCTGTGATTCCATATGTATTTACCAAATACATATGCAAAATTTATATATGCTTAAGATCCTCTCAGCTATGATCAGATTTTACTGCAACACCACTTTTTTTTTTATCACATTTTTCACATCGTAGTCAAGAGGGAAAATTGTTACTGTCAACCTGAGTTTTCATTCTGAGACTGAGATGTTTTTTTATGGCTGCACAATAAGAACTGCAGATGTGTAAACAGACCTCTCACAACGTGACTGCAGTTACATTTAACAAAAATTGACTTTCCCTGAATAAAAATTAGCTGCACAATGTTTGTATGACATTCTTCTTGTAAACAAACTGAAAAATGAGCATCACAAAATCAGCTAATTTATGCAGTTTTTCGGGATAGACTTCCA
This sequence comes from Acanthurus reversus, assembly GCA_029823135.1. Classification (NCBI taxonomy): domain Eukaryota; kingdom Metazoa; phylum Chordata; class Actinopteri; order Acanthuriformes; family Acanthuridae; genus Acanthurus; species Acanthurus reversus. The sequence goes on along the minus strand of JAPXVT010000002.1, from coordinate 12,221,143 downwards.
GAAAATCAGCAGGGTAATCATTTTTCAAATATGCATGAAACCTTCCAAATATTAATAAGAGGAAGTTTTCTAGTTCTTCCTATTCGGCCTACATAATGTTAATACAGCATCAGCCTGACTCCACATAGGCTGACAAGTGGAGCATACAGCCCCAGCCAGTCTGAATTGATTATTCTGCAGTGTAAAAGGGTTGCAGCTCTGAGAGGTTTAAGGAGCTGACAGCATTGGTAATGCTGACCTCTGACCATTTGCTTTTGTTGTGCCTCATTAAGCAGGAGGAACACATCAGCCAATACTACTTATCACCCTTTCTGTTATGGCAACTACCAAGCAAATAGCTTCAACTTGCCTCTTGTTACCTAAGCTCTCCATTTGGCCTCTGGCATCATACAAGTGAAGAGTCTCATTCGTTGGAGAGCTGCACTCCCCCAGACTCAGACGAGCACTGGAACACTTGTCAGGAACCCGATGTTTTGTGGCGTGAATGGTGCGGCCTCAATGCAAATTCCTCCACACTCTCAGCAAAGGCAAAGGCCAGCATTGACTGACTGGTTGTGTTAATTTAGTTTCCCCTCAGTCCCACTTGATCCACTGTCTTCTGGACCTCAATGGCAAAAGAGTTAAAAACATCTGAAGTGTCAGCGCAAGAATGTGCCATTCAGCCTTGACGCGACACATCATTAACAAATGTCAGGCCACAAACAACCAGTTGTGGTTAAACAAACCAGGGAGGTAGGCTCTCCAGTTTACTCCGCTGTCAAGGCTCTGTTGTCAGCCATTGATAACCTTGTGCACTGAGTGGTTTCAGGGGAGAGACGTTTTAACACAGTGGGTGATCCACATCAACAGGAAGTAAACAAGCTAAGGATTTGGAGAAGGAAATATGCGGCTGTTAAACCACAAATAGGATGTGGAGGGGATGCGTCTTAAGCCCCTCATTTATTCAGCCCAAAGATGAAGCTGCGCTGTGGCTCAGACTGAGGTTACTCAGGGGACACCCCATGCCCTCAACAGCAAAACGCCTACTCTCACCAGCTGACTCAGACCCAGAGGGCAACCAGGGCACAGCGCTCACAGGCAGGCATTTGACTCAGACTTGTGCGTAGATTCCAGGCCTGAGGGCGTGTACTGCAGGGCTGCGCACCCCAGCTGTAATTTACAGGCTGGTTTTGACAAGGTTGCAACCTGTGCAGTACGCCTTTTCCTTTCCGGGGAGGAGACACCCTGAAAACTCACTTCACGATCATGTTACAGCCCAGATTTAAAGATAACACATCTACAAGGGGCAAGGTGCCAGTTATGAGCTCATAACTTTATGTTTACAGTATTTCTCCTGATGTTAAACTTGCTCCTTAAAATGATATTAACCTAAGCAAAAAGAAAAATATTAACCTAATTTTAACCCCAGAGAATATAAACATTACATATCTTCATTACAGTGTGTTGGTAATTTATCTTCATGGCACAGCTAACACAAATCATCTTTTCAAATTAAACATTATTCTCTAAATTCATAAAGCAAAAAACTCAAATAGTACTCATGATAAATTCATCCACATGGATCTTGTCTACAGTGACAAGTATTGAAGGTTAGCCAAGTTGGTTGCGTATACACACACTTGGCGTGCATGTTTTCATACTGTCGGTTTACTGTCTTATTTGCGTTGCTAGCTAACCTTGAGCATGATTAATCCTAACTGAAGGCAAGCAAACTTATCTTCTGTCTCTCCCTCTCTGTCTTGCATTACATATGAAAGCGTGTCTTAATCTTCACTGTATGCGTGTAAATGTCGCTATCTAGCGGGGTTTGTTTGTGTGAATAATTCATCAGCTTTGCCAGGTTTTCCTTCCGTAGCCTATAAGAGCTGTCACTCCCTTTCAACAACAGACAGACTGGGTGTCCGGTAGCTCAGTTGGTTGAGCCAGGGCCCCATATACAGAAGATTTGTCTTTGCTGCAGCGGCCCCATGTTTGATTTCACCCCTGGCCATTTACTGCATGTCATTCCCCTTCTCTCTCTCTCCCCCATTTCCTGTCTATATCTTCAGCTGTCTGTCAAAAACGGCTCAAAAACGCCCCAAAAATAATTAAAAAACAAAAAACAGACATATCATCATTATTCAGAGTTTTGTTGTTGTCAGGTTAACTTACCTCAAGTAACAACAGGAGCAACAGGACAAGGTTAGCACGATAGCAACGCATAGTAGCATGTAGCCTAGCTTCATAGCCTTATCTAGTTTGATAGCTTTAAGCTAGGTTTGCATATTCCAGCAACCAGGTTTGCTTACCTTACGCCTAGTTCAGACTACAAGATTTTCACCCTGATTTTCCACTTGCTAACTGTTTTTGGACATTGCTGACTAAAGTCCCAGATCAGAGGCAAACTTGCGCTCGCTCTTGGCAGTTTTAATTGCTATGTGTGAACCATTCAGAGGTGAAATGCAAGCATGACCAAGATCAAATCATGTGGTATCAGAGTGTTGTGACCTGGGGTGAAAGTAGTTACGAGCTACAGCCAATGAGAGTGCAGGACACGGGGTAAAGGGGAAATGGTTGGGAGGGGTTTAAAGACATGCAGAATGCCTTAAACAACCACCGCACATCCTTTTCTTTCTTTCCTTCTTTCTTTCCACAGAGTAGACTGCATGTTTCTTGCTTCCATGTTAATAGAAAAGAAAGCACCAGTGTTACCTCTGTGTGTGACAAAATGTGGTTTTGATACCAGACAGACTAATCGGAGGTGCGTCCAGGTGAACGGTCTTGTAATGTGTGAGACCCTGTCACCGATCATTAATGTATAGCGTGCAAACAATGATGCTAGACACCAGATTATCACCTGACTGCAACGCAGAAAGTTGCGTAGTGTGAACTGTGCAGCTGTCTGATGATGTTAAAAGTCTTGTAGTGTGATTCTGCTTTTAGCTCCACCAATATTCTACCTCTTTGTCAATTTTTTGATTTGGCAGGAGTTCAGCTAAGTAACACACAGCTGAGATGGCGACGGCTGGAGTCACTTCACTGAGCTTCACTTAAAAAACCTAACCTAACGGACTATACCCAGTTTGTGGCTGTTTTTTTTGCTGAACATGTATAGTGGGTTTTTAGAGCTTTCAAGCAGAAAACACCTGCCTGCTACAGCTGGGAATGATGCTTTGAGAGCTGCAAAGTTGTTTTTTGTAAAACCAAAACAATGACCTGAAAGACACTAAATTGCTATTTAGAGCTGAGGGGAACTACAGAGTCTGGTGATAATTCTTTGTATTTCTTTCAGTTTGATTGACATCTTCCATGACAACTTGCTATTTGAAAAATTGTTCATATGGAAATATTGATTATAGCACTCAAAATAAAAGTACGTAAGTACTGCCAAGGACTTCTGGGTATTACTCATGGTGCAGAAAAATATGTGTGATCTTTAAAGTAAAAAAACCCTAAAAGTCGCGATATTCATGATTTCTGCTGTCACACATAATGAACACAAGTGTGCGATTACAGATTTACTTTTGTTTTTTTTCTATTCACTTCCTGATTTGTGTAATTGTGTGATAACTCTGGATTGATGTTGTACTTTTGCAAGCAACAAGTATGCTGTCATTTCCAGTAGTTTTAATGTCTGTCAGTGGGTCATGTGATCAGCACAACTACTCTTAAGCCTCCACACCAGGCCATGATTGTTGTCAGCCTCTGTAGTGCAGTGATAGATGGGAGGTCAAATTGCTATTTCTTGCTATGTGACACGCTGGCTAAAGTGGTGACAGCACTGGAGCCAAAGTGTATCACACGTGATGAGAGCGTTGGACAGACAGCTTGGATTCCCATGCAGCAGAGCTCTGTGTAGAAATGCAGGAGGTGAGTGGCAGTGCTATGATGTGATTGCTAGTACCATTTCCTATTGTTCCCCTGTCACTGATAACCTCTGAGACCCAGGCTAGGGGAAGGAAGGCCGTCGCTCGGTTTGTGGTGGCAAGCTTGTCAGCTCTTTGTCCTTAGATAACTTATTAACCCACAAAGTCTGGCGAGTAGAATCATTTGTCACATGACTCGCTGTATGGTTAATCCAGAACAAACAGCTTTTCAGGAGCCTATCTGCCAAGAAGCAGAGAGAGAGGCAAGAAAGGAAGGAAGGGTACTATTTGTTGTCCAACGAAAGTGAACACGAACCTGCCAGGATAAAAGAAACCATTAGGTTTCATTCAATTCATGACACTGAAAAAAGCTGGAATATGCTCAAAAGCAGCCATTAACAGGGTGAGGAGCTTGCTAAGTAGAAGGCTTGAAACTGCTTTCAAACATTTGTTTTAGGTTATATGACACTGTACAATTACATGATGTCAGAGAAAATCAATTTATTGTGTTAGACCAGCTAAAACCAGACTTTTAAAATGCATGTAAACACGTCTGACTGAAATCGTACTAAATCAAATTTCTCAAAGTCGAGCTAACACACCCAGATAATGCGATTGAGAGTTGAATTACTCCTGCATGTATACACCTCTACTGGACTCGGATTAGCCCAAGCAATCTGCACATGATTGATAGTCCCCACAGCATTAATTCATAGAAGAAAGTCAGGAAGAAAACAAGAATCCCGTAAGCACAAGGGGAAGCATGCAACGGATTTGCACTGAGAGTAAAATGTAGATACAAAGCATACAGTGCTGTAAAGTGGTCCATATTTTCACCGTTCAACACGGATTCCACCAGCCACTTGCTATCTTGTTTTTAGCTTGTTTGGCCAACTGGAAGAAGGTCCATTGACAAATCAGTTGAACGGGGCATATCACCACCTACCTTAGCTGAGTCAGAGAAAAAATCGATTGTCCCTCATTGCTTGTATTCAGGGAAAATGACAGTAGTCATTTAACAGTGCATGTAAATGTACTGACTTTTACCAAATGTGGGGAACTTAGGTTTTTGTAGGATCAGAGGAAATGTAGATTCATGACCAAAAATTAGAGGTATTGAAAAATCAAGAAAAACATTCTTGATAATCATAGGAACCAAACATATGAAAAGGTTCAGGTCTTCAGAGTGCTTTCTGAAAGATAAATGTTTCGCAAAAAAATGAGGATGTCCTGTATGAAAAACAGAGTGTACAAGGAACTCTTTAATGTCAAACAAATGAAAACAACACCCCACAATCCTGATAAAAGGATTGATTGAAAGATGAGATAAAAGTGGAAGTGCGATTGACTTAACTTTGATTTAGTGTAAGCACACATGACTAGATATAATTTGCCACTAAGTGAACTGCAGTGAACAGTGTTGTCTGCCTTTCATATGCCCAGCTGATGAGGCCTGCAGGGCTGTATGTTCTCAGGACAGACAGAGACGAGAGACAGACAACAGTCCGCCAGGTCACGCTACACCAGGGGCACATAGCTGATGTCACGCGTCTGCTGCCTTAATGGTGCACTGTTCAGCTTTCCAGACGTGTAGGCCTCACTTGGCTTCATTTACAATCACTTTGGCTGTTTCATTTTAAGACAAGAAGTGATGAAAATGGGCTAAATTGTTTTATGGGCAAGCAGTCAGACTGCCTTAAGGGTTGGAAACTGAAAGAAGAATCCAACCCGTTGTCTAGAGATCTAAAAATACTTTGACACCAGCTAATGTGTAATGATGCAGTTGTAAGCACAATGGTGAGAAGGAAGGAAGCAGCGGAGATGGAACCAATAGATTAAACATGGGATTTGTGAATATAGCTCAAGATGACTGGTCACTATGAAAGAAGCTTTTGTGCAGCTGTAAGGGTTAATATACCTGGCAGCTCTCAGCAAGTCTGTTAACTTTCCTATCAGAAACAATATGGAAAGTGGAAAGATTACAGACGTACACACAGCAGGCTGATCTTCAGACAATATCTTTCAGTTCTTAAATCTGTTACTGAATGCATAGACATGTACGTTATTTGTGAACTTGTATCAGGAACTCCTCCATGAGAGTGTACAAGTAAACCGCATTGTCAAGATGTTGACACTGATGGCATTACTGCATTTTAATACTTAATCTATGAAGAAACACAACAGAAGCCTTTAACATTTAATGAGATTGGAGCAATTTTCTTTGCTAAAAAAAAAGTTTGGTATAGAAAAACATGATTTGGCTGTATTCATACACTTAAACTCCTTCCTTTTTTAAAAATTTAGCTGTAGAGCACAAAAGAAATCTGCTTTTATTGGTTCTTAAAAATCAAGGAAGACCTGCATTTTAAATGTCTTGGGTGTGCTTGTGAACACACTGCGGGAAACAGATTTAGGCAGAGATGTAAGAAGTATTCTCATCATGTACTTAAGTAAAAGTCGTTGTACCATGGTGTGGAAATACTCTGTTACAAGTAAAAGCAGTGCATTCCAATGTGTACTTAAGTGAAAGAAAAAAGTATTGGCATCAAAATATAATTAAAGTACCAAAAGTGAGAGTACTCATTACGCAGAATGTCCAATTTCATGTCACTATTACTGATATTACTGGATTAAATTTATGCATTAATGTGTCCGTCACCTCAGTGTTGTATCTGGTAAAGGTGAAGTTAATTTCACTACTTTGTACTTTATCTGCTAGCTTATGAGTTCCCTCTAGGGATCTGATTTATATCTTGATCTATAATGTTACATCATCATTTATTTGTTTATCTGAATGTAAAAATCAGCTAGTAACTAAAGTTTTCAGATAAATGCAGAGGGCTACAAAGTACAATATTTGCCTCTGAAATGTAGCAGAGTAGAGATATAAAGTAACAGAAAGTGGCCACACTTGAGTAAAGTGCATGTACCTCAAAATTGTACTTAAGTACAGTACTTGAGTAAACATAGCCTACTTGTTGTTTTCCACCACTGGATTTAGGGTTCCCAGTAGTGAAATGTGCTAAACAAAATAATGCATGTGTTGTACTTTTTGTACTATTTTAGACACTGACTTTACTCCACTACCTTTCAGAGTGCAATAAATAGAAATATGTCTGACAGTCATGGAAACAAGTTATTTTGCAGATGAAATGTGTGACTCAACTTTATAGATGCATATTTGAAATGATCAAAGCTCTGCTCATGCCAAACCAAAGTGGAACTTAAACTACTCATGCTCATGCACTATGAAAATTAAAAAGATATAAACAAAGTTTTTTCCTGTCTTAAGGGGATTATCATAACTGTCAGGAGAGTGAAAGAGCTTTCAGTCAAGCGCTCCTCCTCACACTAATTAAAGGAGGTCTAATCAGGCAGATAAGTGAAAGCACCTGTGTGTTGACCTCATAAAACAGCAAACCAGTATATTAAAATTTGCTACACACTTACTGGATGCAGCATCGTATACATACATTTTAATATGAAATAGTAAGAGGGGCATTATGCTGTTATCTGATATCAGTACTTCACTTCATATACTGAGTGCCATATTAAATAACGAAATTTTACTTGTAATTTGGTCGTGAACAGTCGTGAATTGCAACAGAGCAACTCCGATGCGGTTACCAGACGCCAGTGGAGGAGCTTCCTGTGGTATTAACTTGTGTGGTCTCAGACGGTGCTTGGTGCCATCTTGTGGTTGACAGGAAATACTGCATTCTTACGTCGAAGCCATTGATGTTGTCCCTGAGAACTCTGTAAGAGCAATTATTTAATCCAATATTTCCAGACAGAAGCGGCGAATAAAACGCAACTTTATGATTCCTCAGCTGCTCCTGGTCAACACAGTGATATTAACGTCGTCACATGTGACATGTGAAGACTGCCCTGTTAATACTGAGGCCTGTGGCAGCATAAGAAACAAACCTGGGTCCTTTACATTAAAAACAGGTCGCAGTTTGGGCCTGGAGGTACAATGTAAATTCTGCAGAGTCGAGTTATAGGGTTTTGACATGACCCCCAAGCTGCTTGCGCGCGGATACTGACTGCTGTGTTGTCGGTGACATTTGAGGTGAGGACAATGAAGTTTTGTCCGTGCGCCTGATCAAATCTCTCCATTGTCAGGACGCATAATCCCCCTGTGTGCCTGCAGGCGCTTTCTCCTTCATCCTGAGGTGACGAGAAACCAGGAGGCGACAGGTAAAACCGTTTAAAACGTTTTAAGTGGGAATAATTTTGTTTCTGGTGCTATGAAACAGTCAATTGTCACATGTAAGAGCAGCTTTACTAATGCAAAAAAGTAAGGCCTGTGAATGAAAGGAAAATGGATAAGGGGTGAAAAAAGGTAACGTTAAAGTGACATAAGTTCATATACATATATATCGGCTGTCCTGTTAAGAGAGCAGCAAAATTTGCTCTTACAACAGTGGTTTTGTTCAGATTTGCCCCATAATCAACAGGTTGAGGACATGTCAGTCACCCATATCATTTTTTGAGGGAAAAAAAATATAGTTGATAAATTGAAGGTTTACTTTTGTATGTGATGTTATGATATGATAACTGTGATGTAAGAAAAAAGGTGTACCATTACATTTGAACAGAAAGTTAAAAAAAGATAAGAATCCTGTCCAAGGTATAAACCGATGCTAATGTTGAGGCATCATTAGATAGATAAAGAAGCTATTGTAGGGCTAAAGTGCAGCAACTGATTTATTTTATGCGGAAAAGGTCATTCACAGGCGTGGTTTTCCATTTCAAAATGGAAAACATTAAAATACAAGGAAAAAACTGATCATTTCTTTGAATCGTATTTGCTTGTGATGTGTATTTTGCTTTTTATTTCCATCCACTTGCCCCTGCAGGACATTTCCCCCTGAAAAAGACAAAATAATTACAGAGGCTCACATCCTGTTATGTTCATTTCTCAAACAGTGATCACTAAAATGATTACTAATGTATTTTAAGACAGTCTACTTTTAAGCATTAATTCCTTCTTTTACACCCATATGCTGTGGGACTGAAGTACTTTTTCTGTCACTGTCTTAGATTGTTTTGATTGTTTTCTAACTCTTTGCAGTTAAGCCTTTCTCTGAGGAGTCTGCATCGACCTGTGTGGCATTTGTCAATTGCTGAACAGCCAGTAAGCTTTATGAATAGTCCCCAAAGATCCAATACAGCAATCTTTGTCTCCTGTTTTCTGTTTTTCAGCTCTTTACTTGCCATAATTAAGACTTTGCACCCGTTTGACACAGAAGACGCCACCAACTAAGGATGCTTGGTAACAGGACCAAACACAAACTCCTCTGTTTAAACATCATGTCACTGAGCTGCCGCTGAATGTGTCTGTTTACTGGGCTTTGTTTAATTGACGCTGAATTGCCGGGACTGACATGGTAAACAATTAGGGTGAAATTCAGTCGCATTAGCCACTGTGAAACAGCCCAAACAGATTCCAATCTTAACTCCAAGAACTGACTCATAAGAGCCTAATCCTGTTGATGGAAACAGAATCCCACCCATGTCAAAACGGCCCGCTCCCCCAGGTGCAGTAGCCACACAGGCCCTGGCTTGTCTCCCTTTATCACAGCTGATGAATTGAGAGGGCCCTCTTGGGCACGCAGCCCAGGCTGTGGTTTGGCTAATTAGAGGGTCTGTTTTCTCATAAATATCTATAGTGATGAAAATTAGGCAAATAAAGGCTGTAGTTTTGGCCTGTGAAAGTGTGAGATGCAAATTCTGAATGTTGAGTGACACTGTGAAGGAAAATCTGGGTGTTGTTTGTCTTTACAAATGCAGGAATTTAGCAAATTTCATCTTTTAAGATCGGTGACAACCACAGCTTAACATGCTGCAAAGTTAAGACTTTTATTGTTGAGAATTTTCCAAATTCCGCACTTTGCATACAGTTAATTCACAAAACCTTCAGTGAGCAATAAAACATATCATGTGCTTTTGTTGTTGTTGTTGTTCTTCTTCTTCTTTTTTGCCAGAGACTTTATCACCATTAATTAATTCAGCTGCAATAAAGGCACATTAGGCATGTGTTAAGTAGAGTTTAACAGTTGATAATGAGATCAGGACTGATAGTTTATCTTAGTATCTTTTAGTGTCTGTGACATTTTGACTGTGAGGATGCTCCCGTAATCACATTGTCCTCACTAAGTCTTACTGATAGCTGTAAACAACGGCTCAAGCAATCTTTAGATAAGCTGTTTTCCTGAATGGTAGATTTCACACTCAGGAAATAAGCCCAGGTTTTAGCCTGGCATCTGTGCCTTCCATTCAGTTCAGCATATAATATTTTATTTATTTTATAAAGGGTTTTAGAAGCACAACCAATAGCTTGATTAGTAAATCTCATGTCAACATATTAACATATTAATTGTCTGAAAAACCCATTCGTGTGGTGTGTAATGTCGGTCCGTGCCTGATGCACAGCCATCATCTGGAAGAGCTTGCATTGCCTTTTTATAAACTCTAATTCATCAGAGAGACTTTGCAAATGGACCACACACCATCTGGAAAAGAGCTGCAGGACATCCAGGCCAAAATCCATTAAATAACAACTTCCAAACATTTACAGTTACAGATTTGACGCCTGATTGTAGTGGAGGAAGCCCTCGTTAAGAACATAATAATATTTATAGTACCAATCCTGATGATTTGAGCCTTAAAGAGTTCAAGTTACTCTGGAGGAGAACATGCAGAACACCAGCCAAATGATTTTTAACAACTCTGCTGTCAAAAGTTGCTCTTTTTGATCCATAAAGCCTTGAAAGTCAAGTATTAATGATCTCCACCAGACATGTTTTTAAGAAACATAATTTAAAGCTGTTTCTTCTCAATTGTCAAAAAAATCCCAAATCAATAAATATGCAGCTAGATGTCTTCTCTTCCATGGAAAAGTCTAAGTTCATGTAAACTGCTGGCTTCAGATTTTCACGTCACACTTGTCTTAAGCCATTTTTTGCAACAAAGTTAGCAAATAAATGTAGGTTGTTGTTTTTGTTTTTAACTGGGCAAACCAGCTGAAATAGACTCTTGATCCCTTTGCCATTACCGGTTCGATGAGTTTGACTTTTTTCTCGTGTTAGAATGTGTAGAAAGCAGTACTGAGGCAGATTACAATGTTACAGCTGTAACTTTTCTACATGTAACTCCAGTTTGTATTTTAAACTCAGTGCTGACTGAGGATGTTCGAGCACTGCGTGAAAGGAGATAAATGGAACTAGGGATCGAACAGTTATCGGTTTGGCAAATAATCGACTTAGATATTCATCATCTCTCATGGTCGGCCAATTAAAATATATTTGCCCTCACACGTGTATGTGGAAACATTCTTAAACTGCCTCACTTCTGAATTAAATAATCAGCAGTATGCTTCTTTTTTCATTGTAGATTGCTGCACAATGATGCAAAAGTGCAGTGTGGGAGTATTTCACACAACCTGCACCAAGGGTTTTAGTGTGCATCACATGCAAAATGAATGTCAGTTTGGGAGCAGAAATTGTAAAGATATTTTATGTATAAAGAAATTTTGCTTGATTTAAAGGCAGCCTTGTGTTGGGGTTTGCATTGCTGTAAATTTTGGCACAAAAAAAATTAACATTGAATGCAAATAAATATCAACCACAAGTATTGGTATTTTGCCCCCTTGACTTACTTGTAATTGGTATCGATATTGGCCCTGAAAAAACAGTACCCACACCTGTGTGTGGGCATATATATTTAATCAGTTGGCCGATAAAAATACGTAGTCACAAGAGTATTCTATGGCACCAAACGATGGTAGGATGGCAATTCAGGGGGGCCCTAGTCTATTATGTGGACACATAGTTGGCGTGCGTCAAATTCCTGAGGGAAGTCCGCGAAACTCCGCCCACATCTCATGAGTCATGTGTGCTTAATCAGACTATGTTCTGTACCAAAAGACTGAAATATTCTAGCAACTCATGTAAAAACCTTGAACAAAATAAAGTCTTATATAAAATAAAGTCAGGATAAGGGTAGTTTCAGTCCAGATAAACATACTGACTGTCTTGCCAGTATTGCATCTTGCACTATGCAAAGTATAAACTCTTAAAGGTGTCATAGCTTAGTGATAGTGATGTATCGGCCAATACTGTATATATACAGCATGTGATCGGCTAAAGATGGTTATCAAATACTTGACAATACGTGATACATGACACAAATATGTAATGGAAGCAGGATATTTTACCTCTTGACAAACTTTATTCTAGGCTTGGGAAGGTTTCAGGTTTCATCGGTTTGGTTTGGTGTACGGGCTTAAACCGATTTTGTGTTATGCAAATAAGCAATACCAGCATTCATCAGTAAGCCAGATCCTGGCATACCTCGGCAGCAACACGTTCCGACACCCAGCAGCCGGACGAGTGCAGACATTGCCATCAAAACAGAGCTGTGTGTGAAAACACTGAGCTCTTACAACACGACTTTATCACCACAGGATTATTTTATGAACACAGACATGACGTGGTTAAGTTTTCCAACATTTCTTGGACTTCCACGAGAGATACAGAGAAGAAATGATGATTATGCTGGCTGTAGTTATGACAAGAAATGGCAAGCCCCCTTCCTCCTGACACTGACATTACTAGCTAATGCTAACATCCCAGCTGTGGCTGTTTGTAACTTTACAGACTAGCAGATGGTTTTATTGACCTGGACACCTGGAGATGTTGTTTAGTTTTCCAGCCCATCTAGGACCTCCACAACTGATATTGTGCAGCAAAAATGTTTGCCGTCCATAGTTAATGACAGGAAATGCCGAGCACCCCCTCCTCAAACAGGCTAACATTAAGTTAACATAAG
>JAPXVT010000002.1:12126573-12140322 GCA_029823135.1 Acanthurus reversus | reverse complement strand
TATCAGTGAAGCATCACCAAAGCAGACTAGCCAATACCCTGCCATGCCTTGCCATTTCAGAACAGAACATGAAAAGAAATATGGGGCATAATTCACGGCTCTGTGAGCTCAGAGTTCTTTACAGCAGCAAGTACATAAATCCAGATTTGGTGCAGATTTATGACAGACACACAGCAGCTGCAGACAGAACAGGGCAGTGAGCCAAAGGAAACAGAGAGAGAGAAGAACAGAAACATGGAAAAGAAAATGGTCTATTTTTAATCTCCCTTTATGAAGCTTAACTTGCACTGTTTTAATGGACTGTTCCCACACACTCCTATTGCAGATTCAGTCTCATGGCTTTGACGGCCACAGACAGTCAGAGCGAAGCTTTTACTCCATGGAGCTCATTCTCTTTAGTGCTGTTTGGACTGTTCCTCAGAGAGGTGAGGAGATGATGGGAAAGTGATGCTGGCAGCTCTTTGTTACTTATTATCACCATTACCTAAATTCCTTGTCACCTGGCAAGGTCTTACAATGTATTTGTTAGAAGCAGAAAACACATGATGCAGTTTTCTTCTTTATTGAGGCACCAACACAAACCCCTCCTACACATGACTGGAGGAACAAATCACCTGCTGGGCTTTTAGATGTAGTCTGATATCACGAGGCTATGTTAGATACATAAAATCAAAAATGAGAAAAGTAAAAATGTTAAAACAATTGAGTTAGCACACTATGCATTTCAGTGTTGTGTTTATGGGCAAGTTAGTAATTTCTTAACATTCAGAAATATTTACATAGCTGATGAGTTACAGGTACAGTTGAAAGAAAATGTTTTGCTGTCCACACTTTAAATCATAGGCTTGTTTAACTCCGGTTATGACAAACATGACTAAATATCGCACGTCATGAATCAGTTTTGGAACAACAGCAGGTCCCAATCCTGTGTGTGGTGGTACCTCCCTCTTGTTTAAATTTGACGCTGTGCTTTCACTGTTGGTTTAACCTTTACTTAACCGTCACTTGTTAAACAATGCCCTTTGCTCACTTTCACACATAAAGGCTGCCAATGCAACCACAGCCTGGTCTGTAATCAATGAGCAGCTCCACTGGGGCAGTTAGCCTTGAGCTAACCTAAGTCACCCCAAATTTTTTGCTGAATATGGTTAACAGTAAAATACTGGAACCACCAAGCCCTCATGAATAACTCAGATGGAGAAGTAAGCAATGCTGTCCGTTCTAAAAACAGTACAGTGGCTGTGAAAATGTCACTAGCTCTGCCTAATTGCCACTTCCAGGACAGGAACCGCAGTGTTGCTACTGCCGTTCCCAGAGAATGAATAAGTGATAGTTTGGCTAAGATGACGTGTCAGATGGAGTAGACCACAGCAGCACATTAGGATGATAAAACCACAAGAGGCAGTGATTGATGATGCTAGCTAAGGAACAAGGAAATCCTCCAAATGAATGTTAAAAAGACAATGCTGTTGCAACTTCCCTTGGGAAGCCTCTGTGATGGAAAAACCCGACTGATTTGGACACATACATTAGTCAGGAAAAAGTGATATGCGGGAAATAAATTAAGTGTTTCTTAGTATTACAAAATGGTATGTTTATCTTTGTGTTATCTTTCGCAAATGTAAGCAACTAGATAAATTACTGAACACAGCCACTCAAGTGTAGTGATCAGAAAGTTATTAAACCAAAAGACAATTATAATTTGTCATGAATTAACGATGAATTCCATTTTAACGTAATACGTCTTGTGACAAAGAAAACTGAGACTACCCTGATCTGAAAGTGTTTTCTCCACAGGTTATTTAGCTTTCATATTGGAAAAACTTCCCCATAGTGACTGCCTGTAACAATGCTGCTAAATCTCAGGGTAAATAAATCACCAATATGGCTTCCGGGTAACTATTTCCTGTAGACAGATTTACCAACAATTGTTTATTTCCCAACATTACTATGCGATCATAAAAGGCCCGGTGTGTGGAAGAACAGGAGAAGAAAAAAGATACATTACTCCTACCTGTTTCAGTGGCAGCAGCATAAACTCCTCGGTCTTGGACACCTCCACAAAGTGCTGCAGGACATACTTGTGGGCTGACTTGAGCAGGTCGCTGCACGAGTGAGTGTCAGCGAATCCTCGGATACCCAGGCAGTTGGAGGGGTCCAGCTGGCTGAGGAGGAACTTACAGCAGGCGTCCCGCACTCCGTTGAGCTGCAGCAGGCTAGCTGCTGGGAGCAACGTCTTGGAAGAGTGCAGTTTCATGTGGAAAAAAACTGTCATTCTGTTGTATTGACCTGTGCTTTGTAAGACATGATGAATAGAGTTCCAATAAAAAGTCTAATGTAACCACATTTCTGAACTGTCTTCCCTACCTGCACATTGCCCTCTCCAACCACAATCTCTGCTGTGTAGGCGTACTGCACCAGCTGCTCCAACGCCTGAGGGTCGATGTCATGTAAGGTCACATGGGTCTGCCGACTCTCCGACATCTCATCTGCATTACCGCACAGAACGAAAGCTGTTACATTTCTATTTTATCACCAGTAAAACTCTAGCTGATATAACTCCCTCCCTGTTGAATCATGCTGACACATGGCAGCCCCTAATGTATACAGCACTGCTGCCAACATGGGCATGGCTCATTTTTTGCTGTTTATTTAGTTTTTGAAAATCGCTGAATCCATGCACTCCTGCCAAACATGGGTGTTCCTGGAGAACTCTGTGTCAGAAGGTTCTACGTCAACAATCAGAACATGTTGCAAACACAATATCTGTAAGGGAGCTACGACTTTGCTGCTTGGATGATCAAGAAAGATCAGCAAATTGTGTTAAGATGGACTAATTAATGAGAGATTGGATCAGATGAGAGAAAGCCTTGCAGTAAAATCTGAAAACCAGACAACTGACTGTCTGGAGACACACTGTGGTCTAACAAAGGTCTTGTGTCATGGGGAAATCTGAGACTTATAGAACACAACTGACCACCTGTGCCCCAGACGGGAAGAGGGGGAAGGAAGCGATGAAGCTGGGGGGATGAGGTTAATCTCACGACACACACGAGTTGTTTGTGTCATCAAACTCAGAGCAACATAACAACAGGAGGCATGCATAATGGCTTGGACTTACTGGTAAACATGGCGTGGAAGTAGGGGCTGCAGGACGCCAGCACCACTTTGTGTGCCTTGATTTCTTTGTTAGAGACATGGAGCACAATATCACACAGCAAGCCTCGCTGGCGCATCCTGTTCATGGAAACAAAGGAGTCGTGATAATGCCGCTTTGAGTTGTGCGAGATGCTGTGGCCGTCGCGGTTCAACAGCTGCATGCCCCCTTCCATCATGGTGCCTGATGTGGCGGTCGCGGGCTCTTGCCTGGGCCACGCTCTGGGCAACTGAAACGTACATCAAACCATGTTCATGTCAGTTAATACCATGTCATTACCAAGTCATGTCATTAACTTTTAAAAATATCTTCTCTCATCAGAAAAAAAATTTCCACCTGCACGGGTTTAGTTGATCCAAAAAAGGATGCAAGTGTTTTGACAGGTGTCCTTAACAATTAATATACCTGTTGTTACTGTTACAGCAACCATCCTGACAGCTATGACAGGAAGCCCGCCACATGACAGACATCTCAGTAACATTACAATGTGTAGTCGGCTGATTGGCCTGGTTATTTGACATTTCAGTGTCATGACAGATTGAATCGCATGATGACAATAGAGAGAAAACAAACAGTATTCCTTAAACTGGAAATAAACTAATGTAGGCCTTGAATATACTGGACTGCCTTGGTTTGTCACATTCCTATGACTGCTAATAGTAAATTTAAAAGCACAAGAATTAGCTGTGAAACCCCCACCTCACCCCAGCAGCAGCCTCGAGTAGTCAAGGTGGGAAGAGAGAAAGATGAAGCCTGAGTTGGCCTTTTCGTTTGAGCTCTCATCCGCCCTGTTCTCGGATGGAGAACACACTTCAGACGGAGTGTTGCATAACCATCATCACGCTGCATCTCAGAAGTTTTTGTCTGATGAATATATAGGACACACTAACACAAACTATTGGACGAGGTAAACTGGACATCACAGGCCTTAAACAACGAGAATCTGATGCTATGATATGTTACAAAGATAGAGAACCAGGCAGGCATACGAGCAGAATTTAACTAACTTGAAACTGAAAAGCAAAGCACCTCAAACCCTTTTGATGGAGATCTTCCACGTAGATAATCTGTGCTTTAAAATATCCATAACTGAGTGAATAAATATTAATACTATATCATGCCATATAGCCTGCCATTGGAATGAATGTGTCCTATAAATGGATGTGGAATACTCTTGGTCCTTAGTGATGCTTTACATTTTATCTTTCATTTTAAATTCATGTTCTTTATTTTTTTCGGAGAAAGACTTTTTTGACAATAACACAATATAAAAGGGACAAATACACAAGCAGCACAGACTCATCAGGGAATATGACTGATCAGTTTAAGCTCCATAAAATGCCATCAAAGCTGTAAAACAACATATTACTCATGATGATAAAGTCAAGTTCACATCTCTCTCCAGTCGAATAGACAATTCGCTGAGTATCAGTGTATCATAATTAAATTTTCACCTGTTGGGAGGCACTGTTTAACCTAAACACTGCACTGTCCCACTGAAGACCATCTCAAATGTCACCACAGCTGCCTGGCGACTAGCTTAGGCCCCCATTTTCCAACACACACACAGACCACAAAAACAAACCAACCATGTTTCTGTAGAAAGAAACAATCTGTTCTCATGCCCATGAGAATAACATGAGACAATGCTGCAAACTGGGACACTGGTAAAGAGGAAGTTAAGGGAGAAGTGAAAACACAATTGTCACATTTAAAACTAACAGAATAAAGCACTTGTCCTCTTTTTAAAAAATTATTTTTATTCTAGGCTTGCCTCTGAAAATCTTCTTGCCTCTTTGGTATAAGACATTGGCTGGTATCCAAGCAAACGCTCCGTGGCTCCTTCATAAACATGTACAATCTTGTTGTATGCAAAAATCTTGCACTGTGATCTCTTTTGGAAAGAAGGATGTTTCAATTCCTATATGAGCTTCCTTATGTGGTTTGAATAAACCCCAACCCCCACTCCATCTATTTTGAATAACAGCAGCTATCAGCTGCAGCAGCAGTGATAGAGAGGATGAATTTGTAATTTCTTTACCGGTGGTTGGGTTGCGGTTATCCCTGCACGGTGTCTTCCTTGATGTAATAGTAGATAAATCAGCAGCTGTCGCAGTCGGATTAGTTTAAAATTGGTACCAATGTCCGGCTATCTGTCCATGTTCTGACTCATGCATACGAAATATGAAAAAAGCCTCTGTTTTGTGCTGTATGCGCTTGACGTCAATGCAAAAACTGCATGGAAGCTAACATCGGTTTATTAAGGTGGAGCAGGAACTGTCGGATGTTTCAACAGTAACCGGGCTCATACTGTTGAAATATGATGCCCTCCGGCGGAAGTGGAAGAAGTGACAGACAAAGGAGGTTAGCTTACTTGTTTAGGCAGAAATGTCAAACGCTAACAAAAGATGTTCGTTTGTAATGTGGCGTGACAAAAACGACCTTAAGCGCTCTCTTTTGTCCGGTCAAAGTGCGGAAGTGCGTTCGACAAACTCACTTCAGCTAGCGCGAAAGGCGGGGTTTTAGTTAGAAGCGCCATGATTGGCCACAACCCGAACAATCCCCGCCCCAGTTAGCCCAAACAACAAATGTAACAAACAGCGAACAATACACAAATGAACCGTTAAAAGATGGTCAAACCCTGATATTCTATTGACGTGGACTTCGCCAATATCATTCTGCCATTAACAGAAAACCGTTGGCTTTTTACTGCTTCGTGTATCTCACCATTTGTTGTCCATGTACACAGATTAGATAATGTTAACGTTAGCTATGCCAAATATAACGTTGCTTACCACCAGCCGTTGTCGGTGTCGATATGACAGCAATGATTTCTTCCTGTCTGTGAGCTTGCCCAGCTTTATGGCTATGTAGCTAACAGGCGAAGAACTTAAATATTCCTTGTGCGAATCTACAGTTGCCTGTGCCTCGTGAATGCAACTGTTAATTTAATTTAAACCTCACGTGCGGCATCAAAACACTGATTGTTCTTACACGGGAAGTTATGGCAGTAATTTCGAGGTTGTCGTGCTCGCCAAATGTTATTTTCAAATGGTGTTCGTAACACTGTTGATACTAGTTAACTTTAATTTGTAGATCAGTTGTCTAAAACTTACACAAAAAAATGTCTGCTGCGTAGAGTCAAAAGAATGCTTTCTATACTGCATTTGTAAGCGCCGATTAGCTACCGACGAAGCACCCACGAAACATAAGATCAACTCCTTCGCTCTGCACCGAGGGATTGTGGGTATTGAGGTTGGTGTAGTAGCGTCACGTTTTGGATCCAGCATGGCAGGGAAACAGAAAAGGTAAATGAATATTTTTATTACAGTGTGCTGTGATTACGAGGTTGAACGAGAAATTCACATTGCTTGAATAAGTTTAGACATTTGGTTAATCCGGTCTGTGAAATTATAGGGTTTGTATGACTTGTTTTAGGTCACATAGTGCGATAGTGTCATAGCCACTCATGCTAGTAATGCTAGCTTAGCACTGGGTGACTCCTCGGCAGCAACTCGCTAAAATCAAGTTTTTTCCCTTTGTAAAAATATTACAACTCATAAATGTTGTAGCGACCCTTTGCAGCTGGCTAGCTAACTGGCAAGCTGACATGTAACGTTAAACAACAAAATGTTGGAGTTCACTCTTAAAATTGAGCGTTAGACCACGTATCACAGAAAGTGTTCTCCAACATGTTGGCTAATTTATTTCATCTTTTGAGTTTGATCTGTTGTCGTTTCGTCAGGAAATTAGAAGAACTCAGTGTGGATGAGTTCCTGCTGTCAGGTGATTTTGACTCTGCTGGTGAGGATGAATCTGAAGAAGAGAGTCCAAAACAGAGTGGACTCAGTGAAAACAACAAGAAGAAAGATCCGAAATCTTCATCCTCTATGAAGTAAGTTCTTTGTAATGGCACCACAAATAATACTGTATTGTTTTGACTGTGTAACAACTATTATAGGGACAGACAAGCGTTTTTGTCTTTTTAATTTTCTTCTAGTGATATAAAGAAGAAAGGGAAGGCCTCTGAGCACAAGGAGCAGCTGTCCAGGTTGAAGAACAAAGATCCAGAGTTCTTCAAATTTTTGCAGCAGAACGACCAAACACTCCTGAACTTTGACGACACAGACAGCTCTGAGGATGAGGATGAGAAAAAGTACCACAGATTGCCATCTGCACTGGAGGTAAGCCGACTGCTGGTGCATAAGTTGATGATCAAACTTCTTTTGAAAACGGAGATCTTCACACCGTCATGTTTTGCATGTAGGAGGCCAGCTCTGGTGATGACGATGAAGATGATGGTGTCGATGGTCCGAAAGCTTCAAAGAAATCCAAAAAGGGAGTGGAGACCATCAAAGTCACAGACAAAATGATTGCAGACTGGAAAGCGGCAATAAAAAAGGAACCCACACCTCGTCTCTTCAGAGAAGTCACCCAGGCCTTTAAGGCTGCCGTGGCTACAACAAAGGGAGAGGGAGGTGGTCAGTGTCGTTACAGTGTGGCCGACAGTTCAGGTAGGAAACCATGTGTAGTTTGAGCTTTAAACTGTAGGATTGATGGGGAAAAATTACACTGCTGTATCACCAAATGGAAACAACAATCTAAAATCTATGTTAACTGTGTAATTTGTAAACATAACTTGCCATTATATTGTCCTTTATTCCATCGTTTATTTAGAACTAGGCTTTGTTCAGTGTTTAAATAACAGCTCCAATACCATATCTGTTTTGCTACCAATCCTATAACAATACATTTTTTAGATACATATAGTACCTTTGAGGAATATAGACATATTATTTCACGAAAAAGTCTTCAGCAGAAAAGGCTGAACATTTTCCCCTTTAATAATTCAAAAATGTTGGCTGTAAATGTTAGTGGTGTAGGGAATTAAAGCAGTTTGAAATTCAGTTAGTGGTGATGGTGTTAATATTATAAATTTCTGTACAGTAAAAAGAGTGCCTGCACATTATTAATAATAATGAAAAAGTGTAAGCATTTGTAAGCAGACTTTATTTCCTTAGTGTAATATTTATTGTTTTACCTCATAAGTACACAATAATAACTAGAATTGCAAGATACGGTGACAAAAACTGGAGTCATTTATTTCAACTCAGCAACATCAACACTGCACTGTTTCACTGATTATAAAAGAAACATACAATGAATTCTTTGAATAATCACATGTATTGAATAAAGATACCTCGACTTTGACGTTTTATGCTTCATAAATATGCATTATTATCTCTTTCCCTGTATTGTCTGCAGTGTTCAACGCCTTGGTCCTGTTTTGTATCAGAGATATCGATGTGGCCCTGCAGAGGATGCTCAAACTAAAGTCAGATAAAGACCAGAAAAAGTATGAAGTGGATGTCACATCTGCTAATCTGACACCCTGTTGAGAAGTTGAGAAAATCTGTAAGAGGTGGTTAACTCCTCGCTCTGTACCCTCTGTTTTATTCACAGGCTGGTGCTCCCGTCGTCTAGTCCAAAGTGGCAGAAGAATCAGATCGACATCAAGATGTATCTCAGTGGAGTAGTTCAGGTTGGTTCAGTTTTTCTCACTTTGATCTCTGCTTCACATATTCTTGTGACATAGACCGGATGAGACGCAGTGGATAAAGCGCACACACCGTGATATGTTCTTCCTTCTCTAACATCTCCTTTGACTTGCCCTCCACCTGCAGCTGTTATCCTGTCTAACAGAGGCAACAGTGATCAGCGCTGTCCTGCGGCACGCAAACCAGCTCGTACCTTATTACCTCTGTCTGCCCAAACAGTGCCGTCACTTGATTAAGGTAATGCATAACTAGCCATGGGATGGCATAGAATGTCTATGCTTAATTTATCTATTAAAAAAAAAAAAAAGTAGTTCTTTGCTTTTAAGTAATCTCATGTCTTTGTTTCCAGCAATTAATGAAGCAGTGGAGCACAGGGGAGGAGACAAGTCGGGTTCTCGCCTTCTTGGCCCTCAACAAAATCTGCAGACACAAGCAGGAAACATATCTAAACCCTATTCTCAAGGTGAGCTAAATGTAGAGTAAAACAGTAATGGAGGATCACACAGCAAACCTGCATGTAAGAATGGACTTGAATTTGTATCTTGAAAGAAAAGAGATTAGAATTTTTATTTTTCAGTGATGTTGATGCATTAAAATCAGAAAGGACACAATAAGCTCGCTATTGATGTATTCTGGGGACCCAACTCATTGAGGGCCCTGTGATTTCTGCAAAACACCAACAGAATTGTATCATTTGATAATGAAAGTGGAGTCAACTGCAAAATGCGGAATATTGCGAAAATTTATGATGGCTAAGCCAAATGAACAGAGAGAATCTAAAATTATGCAACTCTGTTTTGGTGTCACACACAATCATACAGTCGACTCAAAGTCATCTTTAAAAAAAAGAGGCAACGTGCTAGAAGTTCAAGAGCAAACCATGTCAACAGACTTTCTGCTGAAAGTGCTTAAACTGTAACAGACAGAATTCAGAAAAATTAAAACATAACACTGAATTTGAAAAACAAAAAAGAGAAACGTAATATGGAAAAGACTATAACAGCTTTCATAGGGCCCCAATGAATGTATAAAATAAAACATGAGTTAAACACTACAATCTGTCAAAAAACATATTTTATTCAGTATCTGCTCAAATGATCGTTTCTGGGTCTTGTGGACTCACATCACTGAAAACTTACATCACTGAATTTTAGTGTTCAGCTCCTTAAAACCACAAACAGCCTGTTTAGCCATTTAGTTTTTCTTCATCATTTCTGTTTTTATGAGGTTTTTCTTTCTCTTGGCAGCAAATGTACATTGCCTATGTACAAAACTGTAAATTCACATCTCCCAATGCGCTGCCCATGATCAACTTCATGCAGCGAACATTAACAGAGATGTATTCTTTGGACTCACAAGCCACATACCAGCACGCCTTCATCTACATCCGACAGCTGGCCATCCACCTCAGAAACGCCATGACCATGAAGAAAAAGGTTGGTTTTTGACTGCATGTTCTCAGAGAGGTGTTCTGCATTTTTACTTTCGACATGTATAAAGAGACACAGTTAGACATTCGATGAAACGTCTGAGATAAAAGGAATCCAGATGTGGGAAGATGGTTTTGTCGTTTCTGTTGTCTGATCTGGTTTCTGTTGTCTGTTGATTAAAGGGATAGTTCAGTATTTTTGAAGTGATGGTGTTTGAGGTACTTATGCATAGTCTGTTACTTTCTGCAGATGGTGATCAGCAGCGTCTGCTGACCCCATCTACTGTTGCAGATGGGGTCAGCAGAAAAACATTTTTTAGCCACAATTGTCAATGTTCACCTAAAAAAAATCAATATCCATTCAATCAGCTGTTGGGCTCAGACAGTAGTGAGACGGAAGCTAAAATAAACGACTGTCTGGTGGCAAACTAAAGAGGTGAAAAAATCCTAAATTTAGCGTATAATTGACAGATTTTTTAAGTAAGCTTTTATGTCTGTGGCTAAAAACGTCTGCAACAGTATAATGCTGCTTTACTGTTCAATACTGTCGAACTGAATGAAAAAGAAGTAATTGAAAATAAAGAAATAAAATTAAAATAAATCCTAAATTTATTAAAACACAAATGAGTATTGTACAAAAAAATGTGGGGCGCCCGGTGGCTCAGTCGGTAGAGCAGGCGCCCCATATACAGAGGCTATGTCCTCGCGCAGCGGACCCGGGTTCGATTCCACCTGTTGCCCTTTGCTGTATGTCATTCCCCCTCTCTCTGCCCTGTTTCCTGTCCACTCTTCAGCTGTCCTGTATATAAAGGTACAAAAGCCCCAAAAAAATCTTTAAAAAAAAAAATGTAGATGGAAAAATAAGTAGTTACATTGCAGTGCACTGCTACAACCTACTGCAGACCACTAAACATACAGTGTATTCATCATATCTGTAATCGATATTCAAAATTTGGGGCATTTTGGGGCACATGTCCTTAGAGAGAAAGAAAGTGAGGTCATTGGTCATTTCCTTCTGCATCCGAGAGCCGGACTGATATGTGGTTGTGTTGTAAAGAGTGTTTCAAAGTCAGGAGAAGCAGCGTCGTACGTTTAACATTTTGCATGTCAGTGTAGTTGACTCCGTGAAACCAAAGTGTTTCTGCACCACAGAGTTCATTTTATCTTTCTTCTTGACCAACAGCTGGCTTTCTATTTCACTACAAGTTATCCTAACGAAATCTCAAAGTGTCCCGAGAAAAGATGTGTTGCGACTCGCTTCTGCTGCTGAAACTTCTGTTTGGGCTTTGAGGGGACCGAGCACACTCGCGGGGAAGGGGTGTGCCTGATTTACAACACAAGACATAAATCATGTAACTGGCAGGCTGGTCATGCAGGACACAATTGTGTTCTCTCGATTATCTTGTTTTTAATGATCATCGGAAGTTAAAACCATAACTGAAATTAAAAATCAATTGATCGCCCAGCCCTATACGTAAGTACCACATACAACCCCACTTCAAAAATACTGAACTATCATTTAATCTCATGATATTGTTTTTTAATAAAGTTTGATTTGAACTCCCTCTCTTGGCTACATTTCAGAAGAGCACAAAACTACATTCTGATGTCATTATGTCGAGCACACTAGCCTGATGTTTTTGACTTTGTTTGTCATTCTTCTTTAGCAAAGCACATTACACGCAGTTCTCACGGAGTCCTTTAAGCACCTTTAATAATAAGGTACTGACTTTGCCTGTGTGTGCTCTGTAGGAAACATACCAGTCTGTGTATAACTGGCAGTATATCCACTGTCTGTACCTCTGGTGTCGGGTCCTCAGCACCCTGCACCCCAGTGATGTACTGCAGCCTCTCATCTATCCACTCTGCCAAGTCATACTTGGCACCATTAAGTAAGTATATGTGTACGCAGTTTTTTAGACTTTCATTTACCAACATGTTGGACAATATGCAATACCACTGTGCAAAATTCTGGGGGTTTTTTTGCTTAGAATTTAAATAATTTCAGAGCTGTTGTTTGTGTACTGTTGAAGTTAATTTATTACATGTCTGGCTTTTGATTTCTGTTCAGTTTAAAAAACAAAAGAAGGGCTGCAAACAAGCAGTAACCTCAGGGCAGTAAAATAAAGCTGATACAGAAGAAAAACTGCAGTTCCTCGAATGGCCACACGAGGCTGACCCCAAAAGCAAGTCAGTCCACATAGAGCATCATATCAAAATGCACAACTGTACAGCAGAAATAAACATGTTACAGCCAGGGAGAAAATACTGTGGCAGTTACTGTAGCTTATTTTCCCATTTATGACGTCTGTCAGGGAGGTTAATTTTTATATAACTCGCTCCTTGAAGCTGTCTATAAGTAGTTATGTATAGCTGTATAGCTTATCGTTATGCTAATGTTAAATGTGTGGCAGCTTTGAGTAACAGCAGCTGTTAGTTGTCTCCTGGGCCTCAATCAGTAATTGTTTGTAATGCACATCCTCCCCCGCTGCACTCTCTCGCCCAAATATGGTCACTTTCAGCTCCAAAAAAATCAACATGGCTGCTACAATAATGAAAAAACTTGAAGCTTCATGTCGTCCACAGGCCAAGTGAAGATGTCCCATGCCTCCGTCCACTCTATGACTGCAACTAAAGATATTGATTAATAATGCTATTTCTATATTGTGCCAATAAAGTTGTTTTTAAAATGTCAGGAAGTAGTTAATAACATGCATCAAAATTACTTGGAGCCCAGGGTGATGTCCTCAAATCACTGGTTTTGTCAAACCAGCAGTTCAGAACCCACAAATATTGTACTTTAGTATTAAGTTATGTATTTACTGTAATATAAGACAATAGAAAGCAGCAAATTCTCACATTTGGAAAGTTAATGCAATCAAATTTTTGGCAGTTTTTCTTGATAAATGACTTGAGCAATTGATTGTGAAGTTTCAGCTTGTTTCAACTGTAAACCAAATCACAACACCTGTTAATTTATCTCCCAAAATTTTTACAGAGAAACTTATCTGGCACAAATTTTATATGCAAGTAACATAATATCACTTATTTGATTTGGATAGCACGTCACTGTACATTTTTTTGCCAGCAGGTGGAGACATTGACCACTGTTTTTTTTCTGTTTCTGATCAGGCTGGTACCTACATCAAGATATTACCCTCTGAGGATGCACTGTTGCAGAGCCCTCACCCTGCTGTCTAGCAGCACCAACACATTTGTACCTGTTCTGCCTTTCCTCTTGGAGGTAAGACTTCATGTTACACCCAGTAACCAGACCCAGTCTGAAAGTCTCAAGTATTTTCCACAGCAGTACACTGAAGAGGAGGAGCTCAGATAGTTTGAAATCACACAGAATAAACAACAGTCGGTTGGTTGTCTTTGTCTCAGATGGAAACAATGAAAAGGTAAATGTGATGAAATGTTCCATCAGTGGTTTGCTGTGGAAAAACATCAGTGCATATGAAATGCGTTTTGGTCTCAACGGCCACAACTGAAAGAGCTCAGTGAGGAAACACATCGAAGGGTAGACCTATGTGTGTGTGTGTGAGTGTGTGAGTGTGAGTGTGAGTGTGTGTGTGAGAGAGAGAAAGAGAGAGAAACACCTT
>JAPXVT010000002.1:11781184-11792291 GCA_029823135.1 Acanthurus reversus | reverse complement strand
ATTAGATTATCCTTCTTGTAATAAATAATTTCTACATTTAGTTTTTTTTAACTTGATGATTTCTCTTTTGTTCGTCTATTCTTATTAACATTCTTTTATTATTTTATCATCACAGACAGTCCTTTCTATCCCAGCATCCCCCCACAACCCATCTCACGGTTACGCTGATCAAACTGTATTCAGACAACAGATGTATTCTCATGGTTGGTGGAAGCATCTGAACATACGAGGTGAAAGGTCAAAGGTACTTGGAGCCAAATGGTTTGAATTGGCCTGTTAGCTGTAACACTGCCATCAAGAAACATATAAACTTGCTCGTTAAGTCGTAGATTTTGGGGCTTTTTTCTCAACAGAGTACTAGAAGAAACTGGGAAAGAGAGGCCTTCAGTGTAATAAATTCTCACCTGACTCATAAAGGCAAGGTCAAATTTAGCATCCCTGTGATGAGGTGTAATGACGAGGGAATTCAAGCAGTCACCTGTTGTGAATTTTAGCCCGTACTTGAGCAAGAAAAATCGAGTGTGACCTACTTTCAGATGATGTGATCTTGATTCAGTTTTGCTTATTTGTTACACTATCTTATCATCACAGGGCTTTGTACATATAATCTGCAGCTGAATCATGCATGTCAAGTTCACCACATGGGAACTCGACCTTTGCTGGTACAATTACATCATTAAAGTCCGCAAGACCTTAAAAACTATGATTGTTCTTAAGACAAAGACAAACCTGGTGATTTAGTGAGGAAAAAGACAGCTTTAGTTCATTTCTAAGTGCTGGTGTGTGCAAGCTGAGTGCCAGGGGGTATTTAATCTGTGGCTTCTTAATGATCTCAGACTTTGTGCGCGTAGAAAACACTCTCCTGTCACTTCACCCGGAAAGGTCAGTCCTGTTTCCTCCACCTGGGCTTGTTTAAAGCAGTTTTTATCAGCCTCAAAGCGTTGATTGCCAAACACAAAAACAACTGGTATCAATCAAGTGAAGGTCGCAGCGAGGCTGTAACTCTAATCTTAAGAGGAAGATTGTGAGGGAAACACTGGAAGTCTTCATCAAGGTGAAATCAAGGTGAGTCCTTTGATCATGCTGTAATTCAATCGTTTTTTTACACAAAGACACACACACACACACGCACACTCCCGAGAGATTTGTATTAGCATGTTTATGCATGAGGGCTCTCCTCAACTAAATTTATTCCTTAATTCCACGATATTTTTGACTGACCTAAAATGTAGTGCACAATCCATATTTCAGTCCAATCTTATACACAAGCCTGATTCCAAATTTCACCCAAAATGAAAGAAAAGGCGAAACTTTGGGGAAAATGTAACTTTTTTTTCCCCTGCAGACAGCAGTTGAAAAGTCTGATATCACGCTTGAGTCTGTGCCGTAATCACGAAGCCGGGAAGCCAGTTAGCTTAGCTTAGCACAAACACTGGAAGCGGGGGAAACAGGTAGCCTGGCTTTGTCCACAGGTAACGAAATCCACCTACCAGCACATGTAAAGCTCATTTATCAACACATTTTTATCTTGTTTGTGTCTCTGTTGTTTCCTTGACAATCTCATGGTGGAAGAAACTCCCAGCCAAAAAAGTGAAGCTCAAAACCTCCAATAAATCTACAATTTGTCCTTATTACATTTCGAATTTGTATGGATTAATTGAAGAATGTGTTAATGAGTGAGATCTTTCCAGTCTTCACATTAAGCTGTTGTAACCAGGTGGGTATGAGAGTGGTATCTCAATCAGTTCTCAACAAGAAAGTATCTAACACGTCAAAATAATCCTTAAATAACCTGAGATTTTGTTTTGATTCCGCTTTCACTTTTCCTGATTTGCATATCCTTGTTCCTCTTGAGAAAAATGTCCACACACCCACAACCTGCGGAACAGCTCCGTCATTTATGGTTCAGGTGTTGGACATGTTGTGACTCGAGTGCATCAACTGCTGATAAATGTCAAGGTGTCCTATAATTTACATTCATTTGGCTCATGTGTCTTTTTATGCACAGATGTGTTTTTTATCAGATTCCATCTGGAGTTAGGGTTAGAATCAGGTCAAAATTTATCAGATTTACTATGAAGTAACAGTGGCAGGAATGGACTTGTACTGGGGTTTCCCGAGAAGACTGACACATTAGGCCTACTTCCCAAAAGAGAAGGTTTTTCACCAACTGTTTCCAGGGTTGTAAGAAAGTAAAACTGAAGTATTAAAATACCTTAGTGATGCTGCAGAGAAAGGCTACAAGGTATATAAATTAAGTTTTGGTCTTTGTATCCCTCTCTCTACATTTAGATTTAACAACAGTCAAATATGACATTTCAAATTTTTAAGCTTTAAGAGAGAAAAAAGATTTATATTATGTATTTAACTGAAGGGATTACCTGCAGCCTTAATGTGGCCATAGATTAACCTGAAGTCAACGATGCCTTCTTTTACACTAAGAGGCAAGTCCAACTCAAACCAACTCATGAATCTTTCACAATTCCTGCCACTTTGGGGCTGCTGGCAAGAGTTCTGGGCGTTTTCAGGGGAGCTTCCAACACCTCCCTTCACTCTCTGCTTAGATCTGGAGAGAAAGTCTCTGTGAGGTGTCAGTGCCCTGCGTGAAGGAGCAGAGAGACGCAGCTATGGAGTTTTTCTCTGTGTTTGTCTCCGCTGTTTTAATTTGTGTTGTCAGTGCCGGGATCCCTCATGACGGAATTCACTGGACTTACACAGGTACTTTGGTTTTTTTGTCTTTTTTAGAATTTGGTATGATTGAAAAGAAAATGCGTGTTAGAAACAATAAAAGTGCCCCGAATTGGATTAGATTTAAAAGTGCGTGATGCGTAAAACGGGCTGTCGCGCACATTTTACGCATCACACAGACAAAAGAGCAGCAAATAAATTGCACTATATCATAGTTGTTTGACTATTATTAGACCATTATTTATATTACTCGGCATTCACCCGAGGCATTTGCCGCTAACTTTACTGGGTGACGCGCTCTGCAGTGGCCACATACCTCTCATAACCACTGTGGTCACATCAAGAGCTTGTGAAGACAGTCATGGAAACAAATGATTAGGTGTCCACGGGGCAGCAGTACTAAATAATTTAGGAGTAAAAACTATAAGGAAACACAGCAGCTGCAAATATATCCAGTTCTGTCCCTGCCAGTATGACCAATAAAATGTGACCTGTTTAAAAACTCCACAAATAAGGGCTGGTTAAAGAGTCATTCTCCAAATGATTTTTTCTCAGTGCTTTGGATCCTTTTTCAAAAAACATATTAGAGAGGGATTTTTTTTCAGGGTGTTATTAGTTTTCTGTCTTTGATGTTCTTTCCACAGAGGGAGCTTTGGATCAGATGCACTGGGCGACCAAATACCCCGCGTGTGGCGGCAAGAAACAGTCCCCGATTGATATCCAGCGGCGCAACGTAAGATTCAACCCGGACATGTTGCAGCTGGAGCTGAGCGGTTATGATGATCAGAGGGGGAATTTTCTCATGTCCAACAACGGGCACACGGGTGAGAAATGCCAGCACAAAAAGTTACTCAACACCCGTATGAATTACTCATTTCTAACTCACTAATTACGAACCATGAGTCAAATCTGATATGAGTACTGACCATTTCAGTGTGATCTAAAATGTATGATCTTGTGGAATACTGTGCAATTATAACTCTGCATACTTTTCCCCAGCATCGTGTTGTCTTTATGGCAGATTTGACTCTACTACTTCTTATTAATGTTAAAAGTCAGAAAAAGTTATTGCAGAGTTTATGCCTGCTGTGGTGGATTTTACACAAGTCTCAACGGGTGAAACAAGTTAACATCTGAATGTCTTTACGTTTCCGTCAGTTCAAATTGACCTGCCTCCCTCTATGGTGATCACCAAGGGCCTCCCAGGAAAATACACAGCTGTCCAGATGCACCTTCACTGGGGCGGCTGGGACCTGGAGGTCAGCGGAGCGGAGCACACCATAGACGGCATCCGCTACATGGCAGAGGTTGGCTTGAAAAAGACTGAATTAACAAATTCCAAATCTAAGTTTGCCTTGATAAAGTAAGACAGGGTAGAAATTGACTTTGCTACACAAGCATACACAGTGCAAACATCCTCTGTACATTAAAGCCTAATCCAACAAATGTATGCAGCCGTTAAATGCAAAGAAAAGAGGACATGAATTATGCTCAAACACTGCATGTGTACATTGCATTAGGCTTGACTCCTCCTCTGGTGGACAAGATGAATTATCATAACAGATCATCAAAGTATGTGGTTGTTGGATTGCATAAGAAAGCTAGAACTACCTACAGCTTTTAGTAAAACTCATCCTCGCTCTCTTTTTTGGCTCCATCTCTGACCTGCCTACGTACAAATGCATTTGACAGAGGTCTTTGTTTTTCTCGGAGTATTTTCTCTGGAATGTATCTCTTTGCTGCATATAAGCCAGCCTTAACTTGCTTGTTTTTTGACTTTAGACGGGATTTAAAGTGAACATACTTTTGATCTGCCGCTCAGTGGAGTGTTCTCCATTTGAAAAGCAGGTCATTTGGCATATTTTGGCACTTAACCTGTTCTGCATTTCCACCTTGTCTTTCAGCTCCATGTTGTCCATTACAATTCTGACAAGTACAAGAGCTTTGCTGAAGCCAAAGATAAGCCAGACGGGTTGGCAGTGCTCGCTTTTTTCTATGATGTACGTGAGCCACACACACTTTTGTTCTCCTTTCCTCTATGCTCTGCTTTTTCTGACAAACAGGTTGTTTAACATCTACACAGGATGTCTGCAATATTTCTGACATATGATCATCAGTTCTGCTAAAAAGGAAGTTTGCGTAGAATAAGTCTTTGTAGTGAAATTACTCAGCGTGCTTTGAAGTGCAGACTCTGTTTTTTGGTCATCCTGCTGTGCTGAAAGGCTCTATTGAGAGCTCATTTGCATGCGGACATATTGAATGAGTGCTTGTTTCCAGAGGAATGCTCTGGATCTCAGGCAGGCGGCGGCTTAGCTGGGAGAGGTCATCGCTGCCTCAACACGACTGCTGGCATTAACTGTGATAGCAGCGCAGAGTGGCTGACAGTTAGTCACTGACATGGAAGTTTAAGGGATAATTCTGGTTCATTACACCTTAGTTTTCATTATGTTGCTGTTGCCATTATTTCTCTTGATATTCAGATTGGATTGGTCTCGTGACAATAATTTCTGAGATCTGGTAACGTGGCAAGATTACTTAAAAGACGTCCGATGGTAGGAGAGGATATAATGTATTTGGAAGGAATAAGGAGAACTGTAAAGTACATCAAATAAATGCAGTTAATGAATCCAATTTGTTTAAAACATCTGACAACATCCAATCAAGTTTAAGAAAAGCCATAAAGATGTGAGTTATGTTACTGAACACCAGAGCCATTGGATGAACATGCTACCAAAGAAAAATTTGTTTGCGTACAAGTGTAATAGTAAAAAAGTCTGACTTGTTTAGGACGTGAAATTCAAGGTGTAGGACCTAGGACTTGACTCGGGACTATACATATATATTCATTCATGATTTTAAAAGGGCGTTCACAGTCTTTCTACAACATATGAAACAAAATTTTTTCAGCGATCTTTTGACCGAACCTTTAGGTTTTAAGTTTCTCACAGCTCTGTGTGACTTCCAGGATGGGCATTTTGAGAACACCTACTACAGTGATTTCATCTCTAACCTGGACAATATTCAGTTTGCAGGTAAATTACTGTTCGCCAAAATAAGCCACCCTCAAGTTGATTGTTCGAATCTAATTGGATTCTATTCTATTTTACCCTGGCAGGTCAGTCCATGAACATATCGAACCTGGATGTGCGCTCCATGCTCCCTGAGAACCTCAACCACTTCTTCAGATACCAGGGCTCCCTCACCACTCCACCCTGCTACGAAAGCATCCTCTGGACTGTGTTTGATACACCCATCACTATCTCACACAACCAGGTGCAGCAGAAAGGAGGGTCTCCCTCAAAAAAACTGAGACGTTCTGGGGAAAGAAAGTTTGTAGTTTTACAGCTAATGAAAAAGTAAAACTTTCAACCACTCTGTCGTAAATGGAAACACACTGTCACCATTTTTTAAGGAAAGTTAGAATATCATGACGAAGGTTTCTCCTCTTGTCTGTTGTGTTTAGATCAGGAAGCTGGAGAGCACTCTGAAGGACATTTACAACAAGACCCTGTGGAATGATTACCGCATCGCTCAGCCGCTCAATGACCGTGTGGTGGAGTCTTCTTTCCTGCCACGCCTCGGCAAAGGAAGTGTGTGACATACTGTGACATTGTGATTATACAATAAGGCATTATAATTTATTGCCCAAAGTTGACATAGGCCTGACCAACCCTGAGTGTACTCCTCATTATTTTGATTCACCTTTTGTGTTTTTAGCATTTTGTCGCCAAGATGAAATTGAATCCAAGCTCCTGAAGATCGAGGGTCTGATAACGTCACTTGGAAAGCACATGCATTCAGGTGAGTGAGCTGTTAGTCATAAAACTGCGAAAGTTGGCTGAATGTGAAATGAAATCACCCGAGTTTACTCAGCAGTGTTTGTGTCTTAATTATTTCCTTCAGGTGGATTTCGCAACTCAAGGCCGAGCGTACATGGTGAGTCCTTTGCTTCGAGTTGTGGTTTGTGACTGTGGATGATTAAACGTAGATGATGACGATATTTCTGGGTCTCCAGTCTGATTCTGTTTTTTTTCTCTCTTTCTCAGAATCTCGTGGTCTGTTTCCTCTTGTGCTCAACTTTCAGGAGAGAAACGCTGGCAGTTACGCTCTGGCCCGCCTCAGCCAACCAATGGACCTGAACTCCTTCACTGTCTGCATGCACGTCCAGCCTGCGATCGAGGGAATCCACACCATCATCTCCTACTCCAGCAATGGCAACGACAATGAGCTGATGATCTCCATTGGCCAAGAAAGAGAATTGAGAGAGGTGGGCCTCTGGATTGGCAACGAGTTTGTCAACCTGCCGCACAACTTCAGGTCCCACGACTGGGCAAACTACTGCATCACCTGGTCGTCCCACACGGGTGGCGCAGAGCTGTGGATCAATGGCATGGTGGGGGAGCAGCGGTACCTGAGGAGCGGCTACACAATCAGCCCTGGCGGGGTGTTCATTCTGGGCAAAGACCAGGATGGATTACTGGGCATCTCCAACGCAGACGCCTTCGTGGGCAAAATGACAGACGTCAACGTGTGGGACTACGTGCTAACCACAGCAGACATCCGGGACCAGATGTCATGTGAGAGGAACAGCACAGCGGTGGGAAATGTGTTCACTTGGGGAACCACTAAACTTAGCATGTATGGAGGGGTGCAGCTGGACAGTCAGTACAGATGCTCCTGAAGAGGCTCAGCTGCTTCTGTTTGCACGAGCTCTAAAATGCTGCCAAAACCAAAGTGTCAGTGATGATGGAGGGAATATAAAACATGTGTGTGGCATTTGTAATGAAGGATAAAATGTCTTTTAGGCATGTGTAGGCCAATATTTAATGCAGACTGTATTTTAAAGCTTCAGACATGTATTGTATTCATATCTTTGTATCTTAATAAAGGCTTTTTATGGACTCGTTGGTTTTTTTAATGACTCAAGCAGCTTCTCAGCATTAGTATGGCTGCAGTGCACACATAGCTGTGCCATTAGGCATCATTTATTTGTATTTTTTTGTACACAAACAAACTATACAAAAAGAGATCAAAAGAGATTATAAATATAAAAAAGAGGCTGAATTAAAACACTTCCAGTTCATTAAAACACCCCCGGAGTAAAGACTTCCACTCCTCTGAATGCTCTCATTTTCCTTCAGAACGCTGTCATCTTCTCTGGATCCCCCAGGCTCTCTTTCCTCTCTTTCAGTGGCAGATCCCCATTATCCAGTTTGATCTCCACTTTGTTCCTCTTGGCAAACATCTGGCAGATCTCCAAGAAGGTCTTGTTCTTCGTCTCTGGGACCAAGAACCAGATGTAGATCAGCGTGAGCAGACAGATGACGGAGAAGATGATAAAGCTGTAGGGGCCCAGTCCTGCCTGGAGGGAGATGAGAGGAAGCAAATGTGATCTTTGTAAATATGTTAGTCAGAAACAGTTGGTTGGACATAAACAGCGGTCAAGGTGAGGTGAAGGGTGATTCGCATGCTACGTTTGTTGGAATGCTCTTCTCAAACAAATTCCTCCCTAGATTGCTTTTTGGTTTAAAGATGACAACTTGAGAGGAAGTAAACATAAGACAAGAATAATGTTTATGTTTATGTCTTTGATGATGTCACTCAGTTTATTAGAAAAGAAACAATGACAAGACTTCCAGTAAGCGGAGGCTAATGCTAGCTCTGCTAGAAGAAAAGAGAAGGAAAGATCCCCAGCAAAGGAAAATGCAAACAGTGCTCATTTTAAAAGTTTAACCTCTGAACACAAGACGTCTTTTTTCACTGTAAAGTCCACTCTTAATGAATGTGCATCAAAGGTTTCACATGTGTAGGTCACATAAAGCACCACAACTGGCATCCACATCAGTTGTTAAGTCATAGGAACAGCTTGTAAAACTCAGCAGATGAATGTTAAAACAGTCAAATTCTGCACATGCATCGTTATGCTCACTGAGGTTAAGCACAACAACAAGAGGCAGAACACTTTTTTAAGTGGAGTGGGACTGGAACTCTTAAAATGACTCAATCTGTGAGGTGTGTGAATTTTAACAACCCTATGACTTGTTCGGATCAGTTTCAAATGACGTGGGGTCTTTGTATGATTAATTTTAATTAAAGGCACACTTCACCCAAAAAATAAAAATTCTGTCGTTAGCTACTCACCCTCATGCTGATGGAAGGTCATGGGAAGTTTTTTAGTCCCCAAAACACTCATGGACTTTCACAAGAAAAAGGCGTAACCTCCCAAACAATGTCAGTGACTGATGACTAAGTTCCAAATGTTAAAAAAATTACTCAACACATCAAGAAAACGCCTCCATACTGTTCTTCCGAAGTAATCCAAGATTCATGAAGCCGACACATGCCAAGATGTTTTGAAAAACGTCACTGAAGCCATGTTTTTAGCCTTGCTGTTCACTGTAGGTGGTAGCTGCTGAGATTGGAGCTGCATTCACATGTACCCAACACATGAACGCTTTTTATGTTTATTACTGCAATGCCTTTTTCCTGTGAAACTCCATCAGTGTTTTGTGAACTAAAAAACTTCACTGACTTCCATCGCCATGAGGGTGAGTATATACATACTGACTGAAATTTCATTTTTGGGTAAACTATCCCTTTAAAGCTATTAAAAGTATTTCTGTTTCCTAAAAAAGACTAATCTTGATCATTTCAGTATCTTGTTTCATTTTCTTTCTTTAAAAAAAAAATTTAATCATTAAAAGGAATGCTTAGACAGTTTGTGAAATATGCCTATTTGTCTCTTGCCAAGAGATCGATAAGAAAATTGATCCCACAGTCTGTTAAATATGAAGCTACAGCCAGTGGACACTTAGCTGAGCTTAGCATGACGCCTGGAAACAAGGGGAACAGCTCACCTGACCCTGTCCATACGTAACAAAATCAGCCTCCCTGTACCTCTAACGCTTCCTTATTTACGTATAATACCTGATATGTGTCATCACTGTCACGCATATTAAAAACCGGTGTAAACATGACAATTTGTGGTTTTACAGGAGATTTTGTGACAGACTATTTCTGGCTTGAAGTAGTGACTCTCTTCAGTCTCAGCTGGCTGCTTAGCAACCTTATGGTGACGACAAGACTGCATCAGTGGTGGCAGTATTGATGCTGAGTTATGAGGTGCCTACTATACGTTACTTTTTATTATTTTAAATCCGTTTATTATCAAGTATTTATGTTTTTTTGCGCCTCATTTGTTTGTGATTTGAATACTTTTGATGGCTTTTGCAGTCTGTTGCCCTATGATGCTTTGTCATATTGTTTAATGTTCGATGTGCATTTTTCCAAAATTTCAAGTTAATGCAAAAAATGCTAACAGTACTCAGGAATTGAAACTTTCCTTTGTTGGGTTGAATTATCCTTTTGTCTGCAACTTTTAAGATGGAGAGCACATTCTGAAGTGAAGCAATTTAAAGTATAAATGATAATATCACAAAGGGGATGTGACTGGAATTGCTTTGCTGTTTACATATAAATTGAACATCTCTAACCAACTACATTTCAGAATAATCAGTTTTCATCACCCCAATGTAAGAGTTCTTGGAAGTTGTGTAACTGACCTCTAGGAAAGGGAAGACGAGGCCAACAGTGAAGTTGGAGAGCCAGTGGACGGAGCCTGCGACCATGAAGGCAGCCGGCCTGGCCGACTGCCTGAACATCTCGGTGGTCACCACATAAGGAATGGGACCTGGAGAACACACATGTGGTCAACCACAACCAAAACAGTCAAGACACATCATCAATCTTCAGGGTCACAGCAAGGATGCTCATGTCTCAAACAACTGTGGGCAGATTTACAGCACATATCATTACGTGTCTGGTCCCGTCCAAACAACACTTCAGCTAATGGAGCACCTTGTTGTAATCAGTGTGTGTGCGTGTAAATAACCACCAGTGTGGTCAGACTTACTGGGTCCTATGGCATGTCCTATGACATAGATGATGACAGACGCGATGCTGACGTAGGGCATCCACGTCACGGTCTCCTGTCAACACAAACAGGCA
The DNA here is from genome assembly GCA_029823135.1 of Acanthurus reversus. Classification (NCBI taxonomy): domain Eukaryota; kingdom Metazoa; phylum Chordata; class Actinopteri; order Acanthuriformes; family Acanthuridae; genus Acanthurus; species Acanthurus reversus. The sequence continues at coordinate 11,781,596 of JAPXVT010000002.1, read as the reverse complement.
GCTGTTGTTATTGTTTACCAGTCCCAACATCTCCAACACACTGATGCTTTCAAGCAGGAGCAAATATTTCCAACACAAATCTCTCTGTGTGGGGCATCCATGTGAGAGGCGTCACTGAGAGGATCATTAATGTGCCTGCTCTCTGTTTTTTTCTTTAGATTGAGCCTTTGTTCCTAAATCTGCAAAGACTGATGCATGTCTGCAGATTACAGGGTAACAGGGGGCAGCACTGGTTTTGTGGCTGCATCTAATCGCTAGTTTTTCTCATTCTTTCACGGTGGTTGACTCTGTTTTTGCGTCTCCGAGTTCTCATGACCCCAGCAAAAAGAGATGTCAAGTCAGCATTTTATTTTCCAGACTCTAAATGTAAAGTACATAAACAATACAGTGAGTTGTAGCTGCTGCTCTGACT
>JAPXVT010000002.1:11717006-11732073 GCA_029823135.1 Acanthurus reversus | reverse complement strand
TGATAATAAATGAGGAGTTTTTGTGTTTTGGGCTGTTGGTTGAACAAAAGAAGCAATTTGAAGTTGTCACATTGGGCTCTGGGAAGTCAGGATGAGCATTTTTGGCACTTTTTTGACATTTCATGGAATAAGCGATAAATCGATTACTCACAAAAATAACTGATAGATTAATCGATGATGAAAATAATTGTTAGTGGCAGCCCCATGATACAAGTCAGTGGCACAATGAACTACAGACTTTGAAATGACACCAAAGTTGAATTAATAAAAAAATGAACGCTGAATCCTTGACGAAGGCAGGATTTATTATGGAGCCTTTGGGTTAGATTGCATTAGTTTTCACCAGGTTTCTGTGCAGAGTCACACCAAAGAAAGATGGTGGAAAGATCAGCTTAAACACCTCAGAGGCTCAAACGTTCAGTTGTAATTTCATCATAGGACATAGAAAACCCATGGACTGCATTATATTTAGCAAGATTTTTCTACATAGCACATCCAAGCCTAGTATCCGCACAATGACTGACTTTGTATGTACTCAGCAGGTCAGCAAACAGGCGAGGGCTTAAGTTCAGGTGGGCCCTATCTAAATTGGGCCTTACAATAAAGACAAGTGTTCCCTTGGCTCAGCAAATCCAGTGAGCCCTTCCTCTTGCATTTTAATAAGCTCCAAACCAACCCTGGGGCCCGGGAACCCCAACTAGCCCAGGCTAGGATCCAGCCCAAATATATCCCTCCACAAGCCACCTTTTATGCCTCTAATGGGTATGTTTGTTTTGAAGTCCAAGGTAAATGTGGGAAGACCTCTTCATTGTTCCGTTAGTTTTGATTTACTTGTGCACATTGTGTTTGTTGTAAAGTGGCCCTTTGCCACGGGGAGAGAGAATGGTAAACTCCTGGCTCAAAGGAGTGTACAAATTAACATGTTTCACTCTCCCTGAATGCTGGACAGGCATTGAAAAAGAGATTGTTTACATTCAGATGCTGGCCACCCGCTGCTTGCTTTTTCTTCCCTCCTGTTTTCCAATCACTGAAGAGACATGACCCATTTAAATGGTTGTTTACTTGCATTAGAAGAAGAGCCAAAGCACTTCTGAATGAACTCTTGTCTACAATTCAATTAGAGTGGCCTTCCCAGCAGCACAGTTTTCCACATTGCACAATGCTCACTTCAGCCTAGCTGCAACACAGGCAGAAGTACCAAGACCAAAGAGCAGCAGACGTCACACCTGCAACCACAAAAAGTCACATCGTGTCATTCAGAATATTAATTCTCGATTTGCAGTGTGGGGTCTCAGACCATAAAGGGTTTTCACTTAAAAGAAAGGCCAGACTACTGACCTTATGTAATTCTGTTGAATGTAAAACTTAGTTACCAGAAGTTTTCGACAGTTAGATTCAGGCTCAACAGTAAATGCCCCATCACAGTTGTGGCCTCCTGTGTTTGAGGCAGTGAGGTAAAGGAAGTATTGGTCAGACTTTTGTTGACAAAGTTCTACGTTTCTGGAAAATATTTAGGATTCAAAAGAGCTGTGGTCCGGCGATGTCTCCTCAAACACGACAGAGGGTTTTTTTTGTTTTTTTTTAAATTCTTGAAGCCATACATTATTACTGCTCTTCTTGTTGCTCTCCAACATAACAACCATATGTTAAGACATGGCTGGCATTTTTTCCCCATCTTTTTCTCCTATTTTTGGAAATTGTGGGAATAGTAGCTGAGTTGTGTGTAAGCCCATACAGGGCCTGGGATCCACTTCTGTGCTGCATAGCTTTGCTTATTATGTTTATTAGCTTTCGAGAAACCAACCTAAAAAATAAATGAATAAATAAATAAATAAATAAATAATAATGTCACAGGGCCAAATCATCTGTTGACTTAATATCCTGATCAAACATCTTTGACCTGTATTTTTATTGCTTGACCAAATACGGTTAATCATAATCATTTGCACACATAAGAAAAAAAAAAAATCCTCTGTACTAGGATGTAAAGCACTTTCTGTTGTAGCTGCTTAAATTGACTCGAATTAGTAACTGGCAACATCATCACAAATTCTTGAATTCGCTCCGCTTTGCCAAAAAAATCTGGAGGAGACTTAACAAGTCAAATTGAGAACAGCTAATGAAATTAGGTTTGAATGTTTTTCATGTTGTTTTTGTTTGCCCTAGTCCTGATGAGTCACTTAGTAAAAGGAGGACACAATGGAGCTCTGAGCAATATGTAGATATTGGTGTTTCTTAAACTGCTGATTATTATGTTAGCTTAAGGTGGCTTGTTGCACTTTTGCCAGACATTGTGTTATATTTGAATGATATGATTTTTAAAATCTCTGGCATTTATGGATGAGGCATGTTTGAAAGATCTGAAAATGTATCAGAGTATCATTGTGTCATCGTTAATATGCGGGCCTACGATTGTTGCATGTTGAGTCACGCCGTAGGCTGCGGTGTAGGGCTTGCGCCTATGCAGACGGCGTAGATTCAGCGCAGAAGTATAAATCAGCGTGCCAACACATTGGGCCAACCTAACCTAAATAAAGACACGGTATAAAAAAACAATACATAGCCTAACCCTGTCTATAGCAAGTAAACAAAGGGTCAATGCAAATAAGTGCAATGGAACAGATTTAGCGAATAAAGATGAGAATTTGAGTCGGTTGAGATGAGTTGCTGTGTCGTCTTCTGCTGTGGTAAATGACACCTGACTGGAAAATCTTGCGCCACCTACTGCTCATCTCGATGAACTTGCTCCTAATATTCGCACAACAGTAGTGGATGGAAACACACATAAATGCTCATTTTCTTTTGCTGAATTTCTAAAAATTTGGTTAAAATATGTCCTATATTTTATTCGAAACCCAGTTACTGTGATGTCTAAGAACCCCAAGAGAACAATTGTTGTGGTTGATAGAACAAAAAACAATAACAATTGTAGAAAAGAATCGTGATCTCAATTCTTATAACCAGACAGGAATGTCTGTTTTTGCTTACATAACAAATACAACCCCTCAAAATCAAAGTACGTAATCATGTTGATGCAAAAATATTGCCATAAGAAACATTGCCAACAATCGTCCAGTACAGCCAGATGCATTAAAGTAATGGCTACCATGGTACAAACAGTATATCGCACACAATCTTTTATCTCCTAAAATGTAAATAGTTCAATGGTATATATACTAGAGCTGCCCTGAATACCGTTTTTGGGCTTAAAAGCTTTGTCAGTTATTTGATTGTAATCGAAAATTCGATGTAACAGTGACGCTAACAGAATTTGTTTACGTTAACGTTAGTCTACTTGAATTTGTCCTCAAATTACTAAGCCGATGCAAGCTCCGCTCACTCCCTGCCGCTTGCTCTCTGTCAGCCATCCTCTTTGCATTAGCTTTGCGGAGGTTAATGTTGGCATTAAAATCACCCGTTTTTATGACGTCTGCTTCCAGCTTGCCCGTTAGTAACTCCTCTGCAATTTCCTTCGCTGGTAAAATAGCTACAGCTACGATGATATTCTTCTGTCCTGGGTTTCACCACCAGAAAATGTGGGGAACTGTTGGAGGCATCACATTTCATTATAACTTTTTACTGAACACCTTCATTAAGAAATGCATGTCATTGTGATGTTTACTTAACCATTGCGAGAAACTTTTTTCTTCTACCATATACAGCTGAGGTTTTGTTGATTTTAATCATGGACTATACATTACTGTCACCCTGTGATCTAAGTTACTGACTGCAAATCACCTCTAACTGAGGGGGGAAAAAACATTCAATCGAATATTGATTTTGCTGTCGATTGCCAAGGCATTGATTGAGGCCTTTGGGTCGGCCCTATACATCACACTGCCCTACCCTAGTTAGTGATGTCTTTTGTGTTTTGTCTTTGTAAACAGAGTAGCTAAAACCTGTCAAATAGTAAATTTGTAACAATGGCTTCTTGAACTGCAACCAAGTTTTTTTCATTATGGATCATCTGATGTTTATGAATAATTTAGTCCATAAAAGAAGATAAAGAACCATTAATTTTCCTAAAGAGGGCTCTTCAAATTTCTTCTCCAACCAACAGTGAAAAACCCCAAAACTCATTTCTAATTACATTTGACAAAGAACAAAAGCAAATTCTTGACATTAAGAAGTTAGAATCAGTAATTATTTGACATTTTCTCTTGTAAAATAACTGAAACAATAAATCTATTATCAAATTAGCATAACTAATTGATTAATTGAGTAATTGTTGCTGCTGAACAGCTTCTGCCTCTAACCTTAAAACTTTGTGGTGGTAACAGGAAAAACTTGACTCCTAAGAAATGACGTGCAGGTAGGTACAAGGGATGTCTGTAAATTAAGGTGTTTGTCATTACTGAAGTAAGCAACTCAAAACAAAATGTAAGTGTGTCAGTCAGTGGTGTCAGTAATGTAACTGTGAGTGTGTCAGCATTACGCAATGTGAAGCACTGTAAGGTGCAAAACAAACAAAAGCACTGAAGTTCAGGCAGAGGCTGGGCTGAGTCCAAATGGAACGAGAGAGCGAGCACAGCTGGGCTGGGTTTTTAATCTGCACCAGTGCTTGTCCCAGGTGTTCTTAATCTGAGCTGCAACAATCTTCTCTGGTGCCTTTAATGGCACAAAGGAAAATACACGAACTCTTCCAGTACACCAGCATATCCGTCAGAGCCACCACAGCCAGCTTCTTTTTTGTAAATAGTCTTCATTCATGAGACTTATTCATTTTTTTCAGTCCAGCAAATACATTTAAGACTGTGTGGCAGAAACTTGTTGGTCTTGTCTTTCTTGGTTGGCTTGACATTATAGCTGGTTGGGAGGGAAAACGCAGACGTGCGATCCTGATACTGTGTCTGACTGCTTCAGACTTCAGATGATCTCGGACAAGTGAGGCAAATTGTATTTACGTTCTTTCTGGCTCTAGGAAATGAGGCCATGGTCAGCAGATACATGTTCCCCTTCTGTTGTTAATGTGTCTTTGTCAGATTCCTCAGGACGTGGACCCTGCATACTTTGTTTTCTATACTAAACATCACATGAGAACAAAACCACAGTTGAGGCTGCTTAAGAACCCTGCAACTAATATCAGTTGATAACTGACCACCAAATGAATTAAGTTAAAATCACTGAGTGAATTTTCTATTAAATGTACTGTAACAATTCTAGCAAATGCTGTTTGATTTAATTTAATCAGATGTACTCTTTTGTCGCCATCAAATGACACAATGGCATGACAAGGATGGACCGAAAGTGTTTAACTTACTGTTGTTTTGAGGGATCTGATGCTGAAGTTTCCTGTTCTAAATAGAAAGATGGCTAATAAGCTTGATCAATAATTAACTTACTCATCTGATGTGCTTTCATCTCTAATGTAGGTAGGCTGCAAACAGCACCTGGCCTGACCTTTGCTTTCTGCATCAAGTAACACGGGAGCCCAAACCTGCTTCTTGGGGTGCAGGGGCACAGTGGAGGAGAAGGTCAGAGGCTGATTACTCCCCCCATTTGTCTTTGTGGAGGGGGGAGGAGGAGGAGGAGGAGGGGGAGGGGGAGGAGAAGGAGAAGGAAGAGGGAGCTGCTGTAACCACCCAGAGCATGGGGCAGAAAGTCCCAGGTGGCATTAAAACCATTGATATGCGGGATCCGGCGTTCAGCCCCCTGAAGCTGGAGCTACAGGCCCTGAATCACACCAAGCCGTCTCGACTGGATCTGCTGCTGGACATGCCACCTGCCGGCCCAGACATCCAGGTCCAGCACTCGTGGAACAACGACGACCGCTCCCTCAACATCTTCGTCAAGGACGACAACAAGCTGGTGTTTCACAGACACCCTGTGGCGCAGAGCACTGACGCAATCCGGGGCCGTGTTGGCTACACGAGGGGACTGCATGTGTGGGAGATCAGCTGGGCTATGCGCCAGAGGGGCACGCACGCTGTAGTCGGAGTGGCTACAAGCGATGCCCCCCTGCACTCTGTGGGCTACACAGCTTTGGTAGGAAGCAACGCTGAGTCCTGGGGCTGGGACCTGTGCAGGAGTAAACTCTACCATGATGGCAAGAATCACCCAGGGAAAAGCTACCCGGCCTTCCTCGAGCCGGACGACTCCTTCATAATACCAGACTCCCTCTTAGTCGTCTTGGACATGGATGAGGGAACTCTGGGTTACATAGTGGATGGACATTATCTAGGGGTGGCGTTCAGAGGACTTAAGGGCAGGAAGCTGTACCCAGTGGTGAGCGCCGTGTGGGGACACTGTGAAATACGAATCCGGTACATAAATGGACTCGATCGTAAGTGCAGACTTAAAAATGTTTTAAAATACCTGTGCTATTCTTTTCTCTCTCATTCTTTTCTCACAGTGATTTTCCATCTGTGATGATGCCTTACATACAGCTCTTACAAACCCCGCTGGCAACATTTATTGATGCAATAAACAAAGGTGTGACAGTTCAGGTTTTGTTGAGCTGTCGTAAGTAGGACACAGTACTGCAGGGTTAGTGTGGAACAGCTTTTCTGGGTTACTGTAGGGCAGGATTACTGTGTCTGATTTACATCAACATAGCTACATCTCTGGCTATCATGCAAAGCAGTACAAGGGATATCATGACATTGTTTGTATTCTTGTCTTAAAGTCCAGATTACATACACATTTTTAACTGTATCTCTGAATCACTCATTCTCATGAGAACGATGTCCCCGTGTCCTAATCTTCGTAAGGAGAAACAGAGACAAGATGTGATTTGTGACATGCCCTAGTTAAATTTACTGCCTTCATTTTTAATCTAGATTGTGAGGCCTTTATTATAGATATTGGTGTTAATTGCACTGAAAACATCTGGTAGACTTTAATCATGTTCATGTACAAAAACAAGCTTAATGTTTCTTCTCCAGACAAATGTAAAATGAATTCCAATTGGATTAATGTCAATTATTTCATGGTGAAAGGATCATGAGCTTTAAACGAGGACACATAGGTGCTTTTCAAAACATGTTGTACTACCCACATGTCCCAAGTGCTCTGTGCTCATTAGATTTTTATGTTCTGCTTAGATCCCTCGACCTACTTTAGGCCTGCAGAAAAGAAGAGCTTCAGATGCAGTGATATGCATAAAAGCCATTTTCAATTGGATTTAGAGAGGGGAAGTCCTTGATTTTTAGCACTGATGTTAAAGGCAATTTGTCCCACAATATGTAGTTATTCTTGTGGCCGTTTGGGTCCAGCATGTAGCGTTGGCACTGTAACTAAAGAATTTGGCTGCAGGTAAAATTAATGGATTTTACTCTGCTTTTTCTGGCCTCGTTTTTACATCTAAAATAAGTCAAAACTAAGAGCATATCCCAGAGGACTGAATATTGAACATCAGAACTTTTTAAAGGATGAAAAACATCTGTCTGTAGCTCATACTGAGAATGATCAAGCTTCAAAAACTGGCATTGAATATTTAGTCAGGATCCTGGACTTGTCTGCCTCTTCGATTTTCCTGATTTTAAATCACTGTTTGATTTATACAAGATGACATTTAGCTGTTATTTAGAACTTGTTGTGTGGCTGCTTAAAATTAAAACAGTGTTTGTGCTCTTTGGTTTATTTTATTCAGCTAAAGTTTTTTTTTAATAATAAGGAAATTCCTATATTCCTCTAGGTAAGATTTCAAAAGGTGTAATTTGGGTATAGATAATGAAACTTGGGGGTTGTGTTGGCATTTCAGTTTAATTTTTTCAAGATACACGACCCTAAACTAACTCTCACATTGTTTTTCTGACAAGCAGTGAAAAAAAAACTTCCTTCACAAATGACTCAAGTGATCAATAGACTACCAAAAATGTTTTACAATTTATAGTGTAAGCACTGCAAGAAGAAAATTGAAGCACTCAGCACTGCTCAGTAGGCATTTGCTGCATTTTGTTTGTTATTTTGATGTTTCTACACACTCAGAGCAGGAGGGAAAGTTCCACCAGTGTACCCAGATGTTTTAGGGCCACCTCTGGGAATGTTGGTCAATGTCATAGTGGATTTCATATCATTGTATATCAACAGTTTGAACTATTTTATCAGTATTTAAATATCGAACAAGTTAAAGGTGACATGGATGGAACCAAAGATTTCTGCAAGTTATTTGAGAATTTTTGGGTTAATTTCATATGATCTTTTTGGTTTTCCAACATTATTTCTCCATGACAGTGGAGCCTAAACTGTAAGGTGAATGTAAATACTTTTCTGTTCCCATTTTTATATATTTTTTAGGATCTATGAATTTAATGGACATGGCAAATATATGTAGTCTCGTGTTTGAGTTAAGGCTTGATAGTAACACACTTCTTCAGTAAGATTCAGCCATTGCTCATTCCTCTCCCCCTCTTGTCTCCCCCCAGCTGAACCCCTCTCTCTGATGGACCTGTGTAGGCGTTCGGTGAGGGTGGCGTTAGGGAGAGACCGCCTGAGTGAAATCCATAGACTTCCCCTGCCGGCCTCTCTCAAGAACTACCTGCTCTACCAATGATGCCACTGATGGTCACAACACACACTCAGCACACCCTCTTCTCTCTCTCTGTCTCTCTCTGTCTCTCTCTCTCTCTCTCTCTCTCTCTCTCATGTTTCTCTGGGATCTTTCATGGGTTGAACCCGTCTGACAACATTGCTCAAGCCTCCAGGACTCACTCAGCCCTCGACAAGTATGCTTCTGTGTCAGTGGCTGGACTCTCTGGAGTTTCTTATCCTGTTTTTTATGACTCTTTGCAATTGTACTCTGTAACTTTTTAAAATCAGGAATCACTGAGCACTATGCACATGCTGATCCAGACGATGCCCTGACAGTCACCATGTTGGTGTACCTCATCCAGTTTGTAAGTTAATGTGCCGGCATATGTGGTCAGCATCTCTGCTGTGACCTCCAGACTTCATCATTATGAATTTCTATCTTGTAGTGTTTTAAATTTAAAAATGACTGGTTGTGTCAAAACGAAATTGTGCAATGGAAACTTTGAGCATTGGTGCAGAAGTGCACTACCATTATCTGCCCACAAGGTGGAAGCACACACACACACACACACACACAAGCACACACACACACACACACACAGCAACCTGTGTGACCTTTCAAATTGGGAATTATGGCATGAAATTATTGTTGCTTTTAGAACTGAAGGTTTTTAAATGGATGAAAATAAATAATAGAAGTTTACCCAACACAGACAGGAGATGCTGACCACTCCACAGTGAGTCTGTAGTGCACTGTGGATGAATGCACCGTGAGGCAGCTCCAGCCACTCACTGCACTATCAGGTTTCCCTGCAATATGAAAAACTGCCCCATTGCTTACCATCAAGGCATCCGACAGGAACATCGTCAGCAGAAATGTTAACGGAAGGGTAATGTCACTGTGATTATTTGTAGCATGCATCTGCAGAATTTTTTTTTCTCAATACAATCATAACCTTTTTTTTTTTATCTTTTCCATCACTCCTGCTTTTTGTAGTGCAGTAGTTTTCAACCACATGCTGTCAGTGCCCAAATGAGCTGTTGTTTCGTTTGTTTTTTGTTGAATTCAACCAGTTTCTCCCACAGCTGATTTCACTGGTTTGCACATATTCAGCCACAGAATGGAAACTAACCAATGAAATAGCCTCTGAAGTGATTCGGTGGAAAGAAAACCTGCTCTTGGGTCTGACTGGCACATAGCTGAGAACCATTGATGTAGTGTTTGTGTTTTATGAAATGTAAAAGAGGGGGGAGGGGTTTGGGAAACAGAGTGTTGGTGAACAGCATTCTGCCTGAATCGGCAAACTTCAGATTTATGACACCATCATGACAGAAAAGGACAATCCACAGTGCTGCACAAATGTAATAAAAGAAGGTCAGATTGCCAACATATTGTCAAATGCCATATTGTAGATCTGTTGACTCTAGTCATTTGAAATGTGCAGACTTGGTCCTTATTCCAGCACTCAGCTGATGTGGACACACTGTGCCACAAATCACTTTTCCCTGCTTGCAACATCCATTTTATTTGTATTCCTTGTTGTAGATTTGTTTGAAAGTATCTATTAAAGTTTATTTCAAAGTATTTCTCGTATGTTGTTCATTGTGAATGAATCTATATTAAGAATGGATGAGATTTTAAGACATTCCCAATCAACGAAAATCAGTTAAAATAGTTACAGTGCATTACAGTGTAATGTAATGGCTGTGTGTCCTGTGCTTACAGATGTCATGTCAGCTCCACAGATGTTTTCACTTCTGCTTGATGAGACTTTTTCTCAGGACAGTGTGGGTGTGTGGACGGAATGTACGTCTCAGTCTTTTGTTAGTTTTGATGTTTCCGTTGAGCCGCACAGGAAACGCTTAAACATGTCACTGGAAAAATCACGGGTGTAAAAATCTAATAATGGCTGAGTTTCATGTTCTTGCTCTGGTTTTAGGGTCTTACTGTTCGTGCTTGACTAACAAGAATATTGAATAAAGCCGAGCCATCATTAATGTTGTTCGTAACAGCCGTGAAAGTTTCAGTGTGACAAGTCAACATGTCTGCTGTGAAAAAAGCCAGTTAATGCAGGACAGCTTGTACTTCTGCAATCTGCATATTTGGCTTGATGATGTCACTTCACCTAATCAGAGGTCTGATCAGCCAAATAATTAAGAACACCTGTCTGGATATGCAGGGCCTTGGGTGAGTTTATTTGTATAAAGACAAGACGATTTAAAGTGCTTAAATTACACATAAAAGGCATTAGGACAAGATAAGCATGATTGTGTAAAAAGAGGATTTAAAAAGCGGTCAAATAGACAAATAGAATAAAAGACTAAACAGTAGAATATAAATTACAGTTTGGTCATATAAATTAAATATAGCAAATTAAATTCAAGACTTCAGCAAGTCTTAAGATTTGATTTGAAAAGAAGTTTGAACAGATCTCAAGTTTTTTAGGGTGTTTGTTTCCGATTCAGGGATCCTGAAACGCTGAATGCTGCTTCTCCACATTTAATTTGAACTCAAAAAGCTAACCTGTCCCAGATTATCTGAGAGGTCTTGATGGTTCATAATGTAGCAGCAGTTCAGAAATAAACCGAAACCATTTAAAGCTTTATCAAAGACAAAACAAAAAAAACCAGAAGGATTTTAAAAACTAGTTGCGCTTGCCTGATGAGAGACAGCTAAAGACACCGATGACACACTTGAAATGAATCAGCATGAAAGGTTGATGGAGACTTAACTCCGATTTTCTGTTGCATTAGTCCAGTTAGTTAAGTTTTATTTCAAACATGTAAAGAGAAATGACGTGAAAATGCAACAAAATAGAAAATTACACAAAACGAGAAACACAAAAGATTCTCAAACACAATTTACATGATTCGGTTTACATATCCGAAAAGGAGTGGGAAGAAGTGTACACTTATTTAATCCCACAGCTTCTCCATAAATCCCTGATTGTTAATTTAACCAGCTTCCCCATCATCAGTAATTAACTACATAAACTGATCGAATCATATATTTTTCATTTCAGTTAATATAGTCTTACAAATATATCCAAAGTATAAATTCATGGTTGATACATGTAACCTTTATCAAAAATATGTCATCTCTTTATACAACTTTTTAAATTGCTTCATGTTTGGACATTTTTTAAGCTCCTCATTCAGACTGTTCCATAGTTTCACTCCACAAACAGAAATACAAAAACTTTTCCTGGTTGTGCGGACACTCAGAGTTTTAAAATGAAATAAACCTCTTACATTGTAAGTTCCTCCTCTTTCCATGAACATTTTTTGAATATTTGCTGCTAGTAGATTATTTTTTGCTTTAAACATTATTTGTGCTGTTTGATAATTGACCAGATCATCACGTTTTAATATTTTTGACTGTAAGAATAATGGGTTTGTATGATCCTGATATCCAGCTTTATGAATGATGCAAATTGCTCTTCTTTGAAGAATGATTAGTGACCATAGTGGAGTTTCGTAATCGTTGCCCCTGACCTCTGCACAGTAATTTAAATGAGATTAAACCAGTGAACTGTACAGAATGTGGAGTGACTTATGATCTAAAACCTGCTTTGCTTTGTTTAATACTGCAAAGCTTTTTGATATTTTGGAGTGGATGTTTTTGATGTGTGATTTCCAGCTGAGTTACTTATCTACTGTAACAAGAAGAAATTTATTTTCAGGAACTTGCACAATGTCAATCCCATCTACCACAATATTTATTTGAGTTGTTGTTTTGTTGATGTTTAATGATAGTATGTTTTTGTCATACCATGTTTTTAATTTATACATTTCTAAAGTAATATCTCTTTGTAAGTGACAAACATCACCAGAACAAAAAATGTTTGTGTCATCGGCAAATAAAACAAGCTTTAGTCTTTCAGACACACTGCATAAATCATTAATATATCAAATAAACAATTTAGGGCTCAACACTGACCCCTGGGGGACCTCACAAGTAATGTCCAAACATAAAGAGCAGCAATCACCCACTTTCACAAACTACTGCCTGCTACTATAATAACTTTTCACCCAGCTTAACATAAACCCCCTGATGCCGTACCTTTCCAGTTTTTTGAGTAATACGTCATGGTTTATGGTATCAAACGCTTTTTTAAAAGCTATGAATAACCCAATCGCATACTGTTTGTTGACTCTGGAGTTTGTGATGCCCTCTATTGAATCAGTTATTGCTAGTGATATAGATCTATTTGCCCTGAAACCATATTGACTGTCACTCAGTAGGTTATGTTTGTCTATGAATTTTTCCAGATGGTTATTGAAGAGATTTTCGAGAATTTTGGAGAATTGTGGGAGTAGTGAAACAGGGCCGTCATTTGTGAAGTGGTGATTGCTGCCACAATGGCTGTGTGCAGGTTGTTTTTTTTCGTGGATGCTGATCGCAAGAGCGGATTCATTCTGAACGGTGAGGCAGAGCCCTGATCAGTGTACCTCGTGGAGTAGAGAGCAGACCAGCACGTGGAGGGTGTGACGTCTAAACTTCAGTTCTATCGTGTGCCCAGTTGAAGGAGTGCATTTCTGATACGCTTCTGAATACTCAACTAAGATCCTTTTGCACCACAAAAATCACGCTACCCGGGCAGATGTAGAATTAACTGAACCGAACTAAATATACAAAACCACTCACACACACACACACACACGCACATCTTTTTATTTTTTATTTATTTTTTTATTTTTTTTATTGGCCACATTTTGTTTAAGTTATTCTTAGCAAGTGCACTTGAGGAAAAAAGGGGATTTACACTTATCGGTATTGTTATTGTTGAAGAAAAAGAAGAATCTGGTCTTCATTGACTGATTGTTCATTGAATCTGTTTGTGATAATTGATCTCTTACATTTAAAGAATATTTTTCTTGTTATTGAATAAATGTCAGTTATTAATCTGTTTTACCAAAACTTTGTTCTTGTCAATTCCTTGAGCGTACCTAAATTTACTATTGTATTTATGAAGCCCATATCCATTGAGGTCTGCTTTTATTGAGTTATATACTCACATAGTGGTAACGGTGCATATTCATCCATGAACTAAATTGGCCCTCGGTAAGTGTTACATCCTAATTTGTGGCGAGCCAGCCAGGAGGGTAAAAGGTGTAAAGGACAAAAGTTTAAACAAATTTGAGCTTTACATGCAAAGTCATAAATTTTGCATCTTTTCTTACATTGTGGTCAAAGTGAAGTTTTGAAACACAGACTATACAATAACATACATAATACAATATGGATATTGAACAGACGTACGGCATCAATGCAAAACGGTCCATTTACATAGTTGGTGTGACCAACACAGACACTGATGATGACATCATAGTTTCCCTACAGACCATTGGAACTGTAGCTAAAGTAGTGAGGCTTCAAAACACAGAATGTGCAAATACAGCTATTGCAGAGTTTGATTCAGAAATGCCACTAGCAGTGCTTGAGTTAAGCTTTCCCCTTCAGATCCCAAACGTGAATGATGCTACAGTGACATGGCATGTAGATAGAGTTAACACACTCACTTATACTACTAGCTAGACGGTAGCTCCTCCCCAAGATACTTCCTCTGACTCAAACAGTCAAGCAGTAACAGCCAATCTTCTGATGAAAGTGCTCACACTGAACAAAGTACTGCACCTCTCATATGCAAATCCAAGGACAAGAAGCCTTACCTTGCCAAGCCCATCCCTCTTCAGTTAAGTCCAAATCAGACAAAAGAAAAGCTCAACCTGCAGTATGGAAGAAAATGACAAAAGCTAAAAACCTGACACTGGGAAATGATGAGCTGAACCCACCTGAGATGCAACGCATTATGGTTGAGCACATAATCAAAAATGCCACTTCTACATCTCAGAGCCAGTCCAAATGGCTATGCTCTTTCTCTGGCAAGCTGCCGAAGCCTCTTGGAGAGGCTGACTTCAAGTCATGGTGCCTTCATGTAGACTTGATGTTCCAAGAAAGAGCCCTGGTGGATGTTCAGCATAGGAAAATATTGGGGAGTTTGCTTCCTCCAGCCTCGGATGTTGTGGAACAGCTCTGCTCCTCTGCTCATCCCAGAGCATATGTGAAGCTGCTGGAATCTGCTTATGGCCTCGTTGATGATGGGGATGAAATCTTCGCAAGGCTCTTGAATACTCACCAAAACTGGGGAAGCATCAGAGTATCTTCACAGGCTCCAGGTGCTGCTGAGCGCCGCTGTGAGAAGAAATGGAGTGAGTCAGTCTGCTGCAAGCCATCAGCTACCGAAACAGTTTAAACATGGCTGTTGGGACCACACACTTGTCATGCAGTTGGAGTTGAAACATGAGGACTTTGCAGAGCTGCTGTTACAGCTGCAGACAGAGGAGAATAGGAGGGCGACTAAACTGGATCGAATGCACTGCCGTTTTGGGACCTTACACTGATCCCAGTGCAGGTATTTTACAGCCATATATCCCAGAGACAGAGAGTCTGAGGAGGCAGCTCGCTGAATTGAGACTGCAGCTCAGCACCAAGAGGTCTAAGGAACAGAGAAAACATGAGACAGAGAAAAAAGAAAGCCCAGACCTGCCCACACCTTGAGCTGAGGCACATGCCCACCAGGTGACACCCAAA
>JAPXVT010000002.1:11546297-11556761 GCA_029823135.1 Acanthurus reversus | reverse complement strand
AGAACATGACTGTTATTCAATTGCTTAGTTTATTATTAATATCTCAATGAAGAGAGAATGGCTCAAATACTCATGAAGATTACCAGACTTCCCTTTTGGAACCATTAGACATGTTGTCTCTAAGTATAATAGTTTTCTCTAATTTACTCCTTTAGCTTGATCAGCTGTAGCTCCCTGCTCCTCTCGTCACTGCCGTCAGGTTTTCAGAATCGTTGGGTCCTCAGGATTCATGTGAGTGAGTTCATCTTTGATTCAGTGAGGGATCAAAATCATGGCTGACAGCCTCCACACTCTCAGATAGATGTGTTTTGCTGTTTTGGAGCCTGTTTGTGGCATCACAAATGATCACAGCTCCTTGTATAGATGTTACGTTTATGAGGAACACACCCAACTCATCCACTGAATGACTGTAGTGTGAACTCAGTGGCCCTCGAGAGGCATGACGGTGGCATCTGTCCTTGAGCACTTCCTCTAGACATGCTGTAGCCCGTCACAAAGGTCAGGTTGTTTGAGCTGTCCCTGTGCGCTGCAGGAGGCGCCCTCCACAGCTCAACATGAAAGCTATGAGTCAGTCTGTCCAATGGGGAGCAGCACAGGAGAGGGGAGAATTAGGATAATCAGAAAACAGAGGATAAGCCTCGGATGCTGCAGGGTTGATCTGTGTTTGGATATTTCTGTAGCAAAACGACTGTCAAAAGTGACATTTAAATAAAAAACCCTTCAGATGTCCATTATAACCAAGAATTATTGACTATACAAAAGATTAAGGGAACTTATCCGGTTTTAATTTGCGCAATTCAAATATAAATAATCTTGTACTTTCTGAACTGTAACTTTATCTCGAATATATATCAAAATATTAAAATCACTGAGGGATAACAGCTTGGGGTTACCTAATCACTGTGCTAATTTAGACGACAGAATGTCCCCCATGTTTTGTGCATTTAGTGCATGAATGTTGGGTGTTTTTACATCATGTAGAACCTGAAGTTGTGGTCAGAGGTCAGCCAGGGAGTCGGGTCAGTGTTGGGTTATCAAACATTACAGTGTCATTCACAACGTCCTCCCACCGACTGAGCCTCAGCATCATGCCTTTTTCCAAATGTCACTCCTCTTTCATCCTGTGCTCAGTGCTTCATTTCATATCTGTTACACTGCACCACGCACACATACACACAAAGGGGAAGAGGAGGAGGAGGGAAAGAGATGATTGACAGGACTGATTGTGTGATGGATGCAGTTATTGATCCTAAAATGTCTAAAGAGTATGACAACAGCCATGACACTCAAGTTAATCTTCTTGCTGTGTTTTTAATCAATTCAAGTGATGGGTAACCAATACACAGAGGAACATCAACAAGGGAAAAACAAACTCTAACAGTGAAGAATCCAAACAGTCTTTTCAGCTCAGGTAAAAAACAAAACAAAATGACACAGTGAGGAAAATGACCATATCGACTGATGATTTGCAAAAAACAACACTGTAGCTGTCAAGGTTTTAATATTGTGTGCCGTTCACTAGCTTATATCTCCGTCCTTGTGATCAACAGATGGTGGCAGATATAGATCTTTTAATCAGATTGGTCGGGGCTGTTTTGCTGCTACGATATCAGAAATCCAGCTGATTGAATGGTGCATTGATGTATGTTCAATATGAGGGGGCTTTGTTATGACTCTAGTTTGTATGGAATATCACTGAGTTCATTAAGACCTCATATCATAAAGAGGAGATGATCAATGATGCTCAAAGAGGAAAGATCTTAGATTATCTAAAAGATTAAACCCACGTTTCTCTATGCTGGTGTAATCAATTAAGGTAGTTAAATGTTGTTTTGTTGCATAAATTCTACATTATTCTTGATTATATTAAGGTATGTTTCATTTTAACATACATATTGTAGAACATGGAGGATTATGGCAGTGACTTCTTCCTGTGCTTTGTGTTTTATTCAGTGTTACTAAACTAAATTAGGGCCTCACATTCCTGCACTGCCTTCTGACTCGAGAGGAAGATTTTAAAACAAGATGACATGTTGACCCCATCTGCAAAACAGTCAGCAACAAAATCATATTGCAAGGAAATTAAGAACATTATGTCTGCCCCTTGACAAAGGGACCTTTTTTTGTTCTGTCTCCCAGCAAAAACATGACCCTTCCCCGTCCGCCTTGTGTTGAGTGTCTTGTGATCATGTGAGCGATCTGGTATGAGGCAGTCCAAAATAGATGAAAGCAGCAAGAGAGAGCAAGTACAAAAAAGAGACCAGAAAAAGTGCTTAGGAAGAGATTTGTGCCTTGTAATTTTCTTTGGAACGTTCGTCACTGCTCATGTGACTTGTGCAAATTCTTTGTAATCCACCTGAGATCAGAGAAAGTATCACCAGTGTCGTCCATTTGTCGCCAAATGAGGCCAAAGGCAACCCTCGCCACGTGTAAGCACGGTCTCACCTGTGCGCTGTGTAGCCACAACAAGCCTGGTTGTTTAAAGCACAAACACGAACGCACTCACACTGCTGCCATGTTTACCTGTAAACAGCTCAGACATCTGGGGACTGGTCGCGATGTCTGTGTCTCTCCACATCGAGCGTTATTTCAACAAACTGACCGCTTCAGTGTTGCTGATGTTTTTCTTACGCTGCAATCTTTCACACCATCGCTGTCATCCAAATTAAACCAGTCACAATGTTTTTCTTTGAGCGGAAGGGGGTGAAATCACGAGTCTGCCGATGTGAGATGATTTTGGAGAGGAGGTGATAATCACAAGACTAAGAGCAGATAAACATGATAATAATGTTCCAGCAGAATGGTTAAAAATACACTGGTGTGACAGCCTGTTTATTATAAATACCACCAGCAGCAGCACCAGCTGTGAAATGATTTCAAATGGAAAGACAATTTTCTTTTTTAAAATGGCTCTGAAAGTAGAATAAATGCACTCCGATGGAAACAGATCCTTATCTAAACTGAAACAAACTGGCAGCTATCTCTACAATAACTGACAGCCCGTACTTTTAGCTCCTCCTCAAAGTATTCTTCCAAAAGACAATTAAACAAACCGACACTTTGTTCAAAATGAACTAGTGCCTAAATAGAGGGGCAGCATGACTCATTTCATAGATATATCGCTGGTTAAATCTATAATGAAGCATCTGTTTGGTCATAGAGAACCTGCTGTATCGCTGCATCACTTTGAACTGATTGTCAGTGGGCCCCTTTAACTCCTAAAACAAGAAAATGAGGCAATATTTAAGTCCCAAGTTAAAATAAATAAAAGAGAGATTCCAGAGGAAGAAAATGTAGGTGAAAATACAGTATTTTTGATGCAATTAAGATGATACGTTATGATTCAATTTTGACCACACATCATGTTCTAATATCTGTTGGAGGACCCAACCCTTAAAAAGAAACACATTACTGAATCTTTGAAAAAAAATGCTTATCAAAACTACATTTTTCTGTGTTCGTCTAAAAAATGATTTCAGTTAATCTCATGGTTTTCCATAAACTGTGAACACTGTTTCCCCTGAAGAGTTTCAGCACTTCTTCGTGTTTACAACATGTTTGTCACTCCACTGACCCGTGATTTAACACAAGGGTTTACTGTCCATCTGCTAACTTTACTCAGAAAGCAGCCTGACACTGTATGACTCTCAAGGCATGTACTGTAATGCTGCAGAGTCACAAGTGTTCGGAACTGTTGGGAATATGAAAGTTATGTAAGTTCAATTCTTTTTTCCAAGAAAAGACCATGTTTGCAGTTCACCAGATTTTTAGCTTAAAGTAACTGTTTTGGCATGAACAATAGATTTATTAACTCAACAAATTTTGGAAAATGTCGATAAAACTAAGGATATTTATTGAAATACAGATGGCAGAGACGGTTTATTAGAGGCTGCTACAGCTCTGGTACAGTTTTACAGCAGTTCTCTGTTACATGCAGCTCATTGTTTAGCTGCTGCCGCTGTATGAACTCTGAGGTTTCCTCAAGAATCTGCCCTGGGATGTGGAAGTCAGCTGGCATGTTCTGCTGAACAGCTGA
Organism: Acanthurus reversus; assembly: GCA_029823135.1. Taxonomy (NCBI): domain Eukaryota; kingdom Metazoa; phylum Chordata; class Actinopteri; order Acanthuriformes; family Acanthuridae; genus Acanthurus; species Acanthurus reversus. The sequence goes on along the minus strand of JAPXVT010000002.1, from coordinate 11,552,725 downwards.
TCCCTGAAGACCTTCAGTCCCTGGCTCCTCTGGGCTGACTCTGCTGTGAGAGTTGCAGGGCTCCAGATTGCATCCAGTGCCCTGAAGGAACTGCAAAAAATTCTCTTCAATAGATGCCTCGCGGCTGGGCAGTTGCTCCCCTTCGCCGGGCCCAGCCCGCTTGAAGAGGCAAGCCAGGTAGCGGCCCAGCTCCTCGCGAATCTGCCGGTTCAGGCAGCCATAGAAGAAGGGGTTTGAGGTGAAACAGAAATAGCCAATCCACGTGACCACATCCTCCAGCTGAGCCAGCGAGGTGGGAGAGGTAGACACCACTGCTGAGTAGAGATGAAAGGAGAAATATGGCAGCCAGCAGCAGAGGAACTGGCCTCCCACTGCCACCAGGACCACCGCTGCCTTACCGCCGCTGAAGGTCCTCTGAGGGGTGGTGCGGGCACCAGTTCCTCCTATGCTGGCAGCCATGGTGGAGTGGCTGCTGGTGGACTCCGACCGTTGTCGCGGTGTGTCCATCCAAGTGGGGAGGGGGCCATGCTGCATGGCTGCGACCCGGGCCACCTTGAACATGTTGCAGTAGACCACCAGAATGATTAGCATTGGGCACAGAAAATAGATGAATGTAAAGAAGACCATGAAAAGCAGCCGTGTGGTCCTGCCTCCCGTCCAGTGGAGGGAGCAGTGTCTCTGACTATGAACGAGGACTGAAGGAGTCTCCAGGCTCTGGTTCCCCTGGAGCAGCCGTCCCAGAAGCGGCAGCACTGACATGACAATGGCTTTAATCCAAATTCCCACTAGTACTATCACCACCACCCCAACTGTCATCTTCACCTCATGACGCATGGGGTGGACAATGTAGTAGTAGCGCTCCACGTTGATGGCACATATGGTAAGGATGGCAGCACTCACTAGACAAACGCTCAAGCAGAGGTAGCTCCTGCACAGCGCCTCGTCCACCAGGACTTGGTCTGACACCATCCCCAAAGGCATCAACACCAACGCTGCCAGCAGGTCCACCAGACAGAGGTGGAACACGAAGGCAAACTTGCGCAGCTGCGGCGTTTTGGTGATGACAATCATCACAGCCAAGTTTCCCACCACTGCCAGCACATCCATGACAAGCATAGCACACAGCGCCAAGGACTGGTTCAGAACTACCCCACCTCCAATCCTTGTATCAGGTGGGGTGACGTTTGAGATATTTGGGTGCAGTGAGGCTGGAAAGGTGGGGAGGTTGGAGAGCAAAGTGTTCCAGGAGGGGCTTGGTGTGACGGGACGCTCCATGAGAGGATGGGATAAAGAGGAGAGAGTCTGCTGAATTTCACGGGCCCATCACCCATCCTCCCCTGTCATAGGGTATCGTTGAGAAGCTCAGGCGATAGTTTCAGTCATGACAGCTGGGGTTGTGCGGGCCCTGACCACAGTGGACTTTAACTCGGAGTTCAGCAGGAGATCGCAGGAGTTTTCACTCAGTTCCTTTAGTATGGTGAAGCCGTTGTTCTATCTCCAATATGAGATTCAGCCAGAGAGATCTGAAACAAAAAGATAGTTCTTTTTACAAGTAGGCACCAGTGAAGATTTGTTCCAATCTATTTCATAACATCGGGCTCCAATAACTAGTTTTTATGAAATACTGTGTGTAGATTGTTTAATGATGGAAAACTACATTTAAAAAATATTTTTAGGGATATCTTATAACTAAGCCTAAGATATAAAAAAAAAAAACAAGACAGCATGTTGTAGTTTGGAAATATAACAACTTGAGAGATTAAAAAACACTAAAATAATTGAAGGTCTATCTTTAATGCAAAGACAGACACTATAATTGTCTTGTTTCTAGTGTTTCCACTAATCAAAAGACAAATCAAGCAAGCGATTTGATATAAATCATTTACATCTAAAAACAGCCCTGTGTAAAACAGGGCATTATTAATGTTGCTTCGACAGCATTACTCTCGTGCTAAAGCTGTAAAGCTGTCAGACTCGATGCACTCTGTCTCACTTGTAGCTGGGTCATAATTAAATACATATTTGACATCTGCATCCTCAGATGTGTGTTTTCAGGGCAGTCGGTGCCCCGGAGAGAGGCTAAAAACGCAAAATGGACCATATGTCACCCTTCACAGAGTCGAGAAACTGGATGAGTAAATACATTGCAAAACTCAGCATTACAGAGCTCCCCGCTGTCTGTAGTGATGGGAGTAACAGGATCACTGAACAATGTTACAATCACAATGTGAATGATATAAAATGTTACACTGAAACATTTTGAAATACAGGAATGAAGAAAGGGATCACTTGCAACCTAGCAACATTAAATTATAAACATGACTTCATGTGAAGGGTGATTGAACGCCTTCAGCAGTGAGTACATGTGTTTGTGTGGCCGGCGCAGTAGTCGAGAGGCCCTGCGCTGTGTTTACTGTCATAACCTCACCTGGACACAACCCCGCACACTGTAAAAGCCGAGAAATGAGCGCTAAGCCTTTGGTACATTTCCATATGCGCACACCTGCATGGGCAAGTTTTCCATTTCACAAGTGTGACAGGCTTCGTCCCTGCGAGGCGCCTGCTCTTTTTCCTGCCCACCTATGCAGATTGAGCACGACAATCACCTGACAGACGCAGGCGTAAGTAGGTGGCCTTTGCTGATTAGGTCAAAGGGTTACAGTCACCTTCAGCCTAAAACAACCAAACAAACAGCATCATGGCTATGATGTATACAGCAACTGTGGAGCATCCCTCTGGAGATTCTTAGTTTAATCAGCATTGATTGTTTTATTGCTCTCTGGTGTCCGAGGTCACTTCGGTGCCCTAAGGACCACCAAAATTGAAATTCTTACTGCACAGGATAAACACAACCACCGCAAGTGTGTGAGTGAATTATTCAAGTCCCTCAAAGAGAATTTTATACTAAAATATACCATTAAAAAGCATCCAAATTGGTAAAACATGATTGTTTTTAATTTTTTTAAAGTCAAACCACAGTAACAGAATTATTAAAACAATTTTAAAAATAGGGACTTAGTCACTCATATGCAGCACACCCTTCCATTTATGTAATCGAATCAATGAGAATTTAAAAAATTGCAAAAAGCTGCAATATCATGTTGCAGCAGAATCTCTCCAGCTACCGACTGGAAAACATATGACCCTTTAATATGCACATGACACAGTTTATACTGCGAGGAGAAAACTAGCCTGCTGTTCAAGTGTCCCTTTCAATACAAAAACACTCTCACTCCTCAGCAGTAACATGCAAGAGACAACCAGGAGTTTATATGAACACACGGGCAATGAGAGAAAATCTCTTTCCAGAAATGTCCTCTTATTTGGATTCACAAAGACATGGTGATGTGTGATGTGATGAAACAAACACCGGCTTCAGAGTCAGATTTTACCCTCATTCCACCTTTGCAGCATCCTAACTTGCACCCCAAAAAAACACACCCATCTCCCCACTCGCACACGCTGTTAACAGGTATGTGTGGAGATGTGTGGCAATAAGTCTGTGACATACCTCAGTCTGGAGAGGGCTGCTTCCTCCTGTGCAGGTTCACAGTCTACTGAAGGAGAGCCGACCTGTTTCGCTCTCTCTCCCACACACAGAGAAAATGCACACTGATACACCACGCACACACACATACATACACACACACACACACACACACACACACACACACCACGTCACAGAGAGAGAGAGAGAGAGAGAGGAGAGAGGAGAGCTCCTGTATCTCCTCCTCACCTGGCCCCTTTCATCTCGTCATCACCTCCCACCCAACCCTCCCCGTACACAAGATGATGACCACCCCACTCAATATCACACACACACACACATGAAAACACACACAAACACACACCCTCCTCTTCTCAGCTCTCTTCTACCCAGGTCTATTATTCAGATGGGAGAGCTGGAGCAAAAGATGAGATGGAACCAAACAAAAATGAGAAGAGGGCTCCTGTCCTCCAGCCCGTGATGACACACACACTCACACACACACCTTCATACACACCTTCATACACACTTGACAGGCTTCGGCACGCGCCCAGGGCAACTGCAGAGCCGTGCATAGCAGACAGGCAGGCAGGCAGGCAGGCAGGCAGGCAGCGGGTGGGAAGGCAGAACCCAGACTCCACTGCTCTCCACTGGGTCTTAGTGCCTTGCTTTCTCTGGGCTGTTTGTGGAGGGACGGCTCTGCTTTACACCCTTCATACTAATCTCACCGCAGGTCACATCAGGTCACACTGACAGGTGCAGAATTAGCCAACAATTACGGGGGGGAAAACCACCTTTATCCATTGGATAACAGTTTCTGTAATGCTCTGTCTCCTTATGCTCAAGATCTCCCTCGATGCCCAATCCGGCAAAAGCCGTCTCACGAGGCTGGATTATTGATTCACAGAGAGGGAAAGAATCCCAGTGGTTAATGTTAATGAGCTGAGATTAACATTTGCAAAAGCCACACAACATACATGTCACACTTAGTGAACTTTTTCCTGCCCAGGGCATTGAGTTTGTTTACCACTGGAGTGTGTAAGGTGTAGGATTCAACGGGTTGTGTAATTCAGATGTTAATCTCTGCTTTGTTTTTACTCTATTTTCTAAAGATATTTTGTAAATATTGGAATTTGGTTTGTTATTATTTAATTAAGGAGCCTCGTGGAGATCAAAATACCTGAGAACAAAAACACACCGAAAACAGAATCATTTACAGTCAAACAACCAGCAGACAACAAATAACAAATAAGACGATAAATCAAACAACCAACAAAAGAGACTGAAAACAGTGTCAAGAGAGCTGAAACTCGTCAATCAATGATTAACAAAACGTTACAGTTGCTTTATCCATCAAACATAGCAATTGTTTATGTTTTATATTTGTTTTGCAAGTAATATTTTCTGTCAAGAGCTAATGTTACCTTAAAGAACCTGGTTTCTGGTTTGCCTTTCTTATAGACCAAAAGGGAATTGGACAGATAACCGATTCATTCATTGACAACAGAAGTAAGAGTTAGTTGGAGTCCTTGACATGAGTCATAAAAAAACATTTAATAATTAAGTTTTCAGTTCAAGAATCAACCTTGAGATTTATTTGTTTCAATTAAAATGCACAAAATACATTAAGACATTAATATTAACAGTAGATATGGTTCATGTTGAATATCTTCAAATTTGACAAATATTTTTTCATATATAATTACACAAACTAATTTGCAAATGAAGCAGTAAAATGTGCAACTACTTCCAAAAAAACAGAACAAAACAAAACAACAGGAAGACAGAAGATTTTCTACAGGCCAGAAAGGTGTAGGCCGAAGCTGTGCCGCTTCTTACACCTACTCTTTCAACAGCACACAACTCGTTGGCATTGCAAGTAATAGCAGACAAAAATATCTAAAGTTAAGTCATGCTTGGATCGATTGCAGCCCTTCTGTTTGAATAACACAAGTGATATGAGGTCATTTGGGAACTTTTATGGTAGAACTGTATAAATATTCTGAAATAATTGGGATTAATTATGCATTTTTTGCTCAAATTTAGTCATTTTAGGGGATATCTCATTGGTCTGTGTGTATTATTTTAATATAAAACCCATAATAAAGCACAAGTAAACAGGTTTGCTCACTGCTGCTGCCTCTGGCTCATAACCTCAATGAATCACACTCATAGCATGAGTGCAAAATGAGGGGATTTATTAACAAAGTGCTTTGGACACAAAAAGTAACCTTTTGATATATGGAGGTGGTTGTTTTATCTGTCAACTTCACTCATTTGTTCATGTTACTGTATTTTACTGTGAATATCCCCCTTGTTTTCCACTGTACAGTGTATGGGCTTTATTTTTAGGCTGTCTTGTCTCCGTTGATGTTCTGAAAATTACTTCATCCTCCCTCAGGATTTGTATGAATGGACGACACATCAGTATGTGACATCTCTCTTTCATGCAGCGAGTTTCCTGAGGGATTCATTCATCAGTGGAGGAGCAGCTCCAAAAAACCTGATTAGTTCATGAGTCACTGCTTCTTTTTACTGACAAATTGATCACTATATTGAACACACGTTCCTTTATTGATCTGTGTTACTGTTCAGTTTGACAAAGGTTACCTGACATGAACCCGCCTTGTGTGTCCTCTTATTGCTTTTGGGTGTGTTTTTTTGGCAGGGACAGGTTGATAATCACACTGTGTGCTTCTGCTGCTACGGATGTGGTCCTCAGATAATTCATAAGAAAAATATTGTAGCAAATATTTTGTCACAGCTGAAATAAATGCCTTAAGAGCTTTTACGTGTATGAATCAAATAAGTAAAAGAGGACAGTTTGAAGAAATAAAGAGTATAGAGGAGTCTTTGTGAATGTATGTGTGTGTGTGTGTGTGTGTGTGTGTGTGTGTGTGTGTGTGTGTGTGTGTGTGTGTGTGTGTGTGGGGGGGGGGGG
>JAPXVT010000002.1:11430297-11443161 GCA_029823135.1 Acanthurus reversus | reverse complement strand
CCAGCTCCTCGCTCTTCCTTTTGCTGTAGCGCTCGTACAGCACCATGAGCACACCCATCACCCACGCCGACACCGTGCCCGCCGAGAAGATCACAAAGCCGATGGCGATGAAGAAGAGGTAGTCCCAGTAGCCCAGGCCTTGGTGGCAGTCTGCTCGCAGCTGCATGCCGACCTCCGCCAACCGCTGGCCAGCCAGCTCTGGGGGATTGTGGCAAACTGTCTGGCCTTCGTCTGGAAGTGAAGGAGAGAAGAGAGAGAGAGAAATTAATATGGAAAGATTGAGTATAAGAGAGAGCAGTGGCAGAGAATAATCAGTATATGGTCGAAGATGAAGGGCAAAGCATCAGGAGAGAGAGAAGGGGGAAGTAAAACTTAATTACTGGAAAGGAAAAGCCAGGACACACACATACATACACACACAAACAGCGATTAACAAAGCAGTGATAACCTTTGTGATAAATGATCCCCAGAGACCCCACAGTACCAGGCTCTCCTCCTCTGAGTAACGCAGGTCTTTGGTGTCTAGGACATGCCAACATTATTATGCTATGCACACATACACACATGCTCACACACATGCACAGAAAGGTGACTACCTTCTGACACGTCAACCCTCACGCCCCCTCATGCGCATCATTATAAACTAACTATCCTGTCCGCAGCATCAGGGAAGATAAGGAGACGAGCGTTTTCCCTGACAAAACATCTGCTGCTCATAACGAGGAAGAAAAAATAATAATAATAATCAGCTGGTACTTTAGACCACATGGGAAGGCGGAAACCCCGGCACAACAAGCGTTTGAAATACTGTAAAACGTTTATTTGTGCTGTTTGATGGTGGCCACAGAGAGGTCAAAGGTCAGGGTCAGCTGTGGCTGCTGGTCTGGATTCAGCATCTTGTTTAAAAAAAAAACTTTCAGCTGTGCTTTTCATGCCTTGCTGAGTATTTTCATTCTGCTACAGCGACTTTGCAGCATTAGCATATACAGCATCCTCCCGTATATTAATTAGTATGAGAGCAGAGTTAAAAAGAGAAGAGAAGATGGCTCTGTATGTATCTAACAGTGAGATCAGTAGGAGGAGAGCAGGATACAGTATGCGCCGCTTTCTATCAGTTTATCTCTCAGTACAAGCGCCGCTAATTCCCATGCTCCTTCGCTTCCACCTTCCCTTCATGCTTAATTGCACTTGTACTCCATAAAAAAGAGAAGAAGAGAAGTTTTTCTCAGGCTGAACAATGAGGGAGATAGTAAAGCCGAAAGAGATGAGATGGAAGTGAAAGACACGATAAAGCAATTAAGAAAAAGAAAGACAGTTAGAAAACAAACAAATGCAGAGAGAGGAGGATGTTTTTGGATGTATGTGCATCTAAATACACTAGAAGGACGGGACAGATGTATGAGTCTGACCTCAGAAGATGGTTAAAAGGAGAGAACTGCATCTGGCTGCAGTCCTGTCCGCTGATGGATTAGCGCTGTTAACAATGTTAATTAAACTGCACTCATCTACCAATAAAGCCAAAGGTCTGAACGTGGAGATGAGCGATGGGGAAAGAATGGCGAGAATAGTCGCGTATGATCTATACTTCTGCTTCCACTTCTTGCCAGGGCTTCGCATTAGCAGCAGCAGTTTGAGGAGGGGAGCTGGAGCTAGAAGTGGCGAAATAATGACTTAAGAGCGTTATTCTTCTTATATCCAATGTAACCTCAAGCTAACCCCAGGATGGATTAGTCTGGTGATAAGATTACTCAGACTGCCTGTCTGAAAGGGTTAAAAATACTCAGCCCAGCAAACTAATGTCTGGTTTTTTGTTTTTTTTTTTACAAACCTGCACAGGAAAACATATCTGCAGGGGTTTGATAAGATTCTCGATCAATACTTAACGATTGCCTCACTGAGGCAGAGGAGGGGGCTTCGTCTCGGGCTCGAGGAGACGCGTCATGCCGATGCTGTTGTTATTTCTGCAGAGTCTGTGCGAGTGACGGGTTGAGACGGTGTTGTGACATGATGTTGTGCGTAAGAATGTCCTGAGAAGTCACAACAGGTTTGGATTATGCACCCTGTCGGCAGAATTACAGCAAGTAGATCAGAGAGCTGTATCAGTGTGTGTGTGTGTGAGAGCATCTGTTTATCAGGCAGAGAAAACCAGGTGGCGTCAGAGTAGCAGATTTCTGAGTTAGCAGAGAACATTATGTAAGTCTGAAAAGTGACTAATAATTGGTTATAAGTGAAGATTACTGTATAGTTGAGGAAGAGCACGGAGATGCATGTAACACACTCATTTTACCCCCTCGGCAGGAAGAAGAACATGCAGAGGTCTCTTTATGCTGTCATTTTATGTTCTCTTTCTCCTTTACTTAACTCACTTTTCCTTCTGCCTTTCAGAAAAAAAAAAGTAGCACAAAATACTTTTCCATCTTATGCATGGGAGAATAAAATACACCACTAAGCCCAGGTATCATTATAAAGCAGTTAAGCTTCAAAAATGGGGCTCGTCGATGATAATAAGCTTTGGAAGTCTAGAAATGAAGCCAGTACTTTGTTTCCATTAAATGTGGAAATACTCTTTTGTTTCTCCTGTTTGGATAGAGTAATAAAAAGTATTGCAGAGCAGTTGCATGAATGACTCCCCAGCTCTGTTTATGAGCGGAGAGGTCTCTCACCATGTGTTTAAGTAAGCGTGTGGACTTTGCATTAGCAGGCTTTATTGGTGCTTCGAGGATTGGTTTTTCCACCACCGGGAGAGTCAGACAAAGCCTAAGTTTGCCGAACATTTAAAGTTAATGATAGATAACGACCTCCTCTTTGCATCTCATTAGGGACATTTGGTTAAAGTTTTAAACCTCTCAAAGAGGAAATCTACAAGGAAGGAATATTATAATTATTTTTAAAATGAAAACATGCTGCCCCAGTTTTGCACTTTTTATGTTTTTGGTTTGCATTAATTTATTTGTATCAGCTATTGTTCTGGTATCTTTTCTTCACTAAATGACTGTACATAGTCGTCTTCTGTCGCTTTATTTACTTCCTCCTTCTCCTGCCTCCCTCTTTTTTTTATCACTTCTCTCATGTCTCTCTGTAATTATTTTTTCCTGTTTTAATTTCCCTTTCTGCGCGGCTCATCAGTTCACATGGCCGTCCCTCCGTCACTCTCTGCCACCATCTGTGGACTGGCTCGATGATCTGTTCGGTCTCATTGCCTTGCCAAGCTTGCCTTAAGCCAGGTGTGAGGACTTTTCTTGTGTATGTGTGTGTGTGCAGTGAGGTTGCTGTCTATTACTTCTTACAATATAACATTTATGGAAGAACGCTGGAACAGTAAGTGACAATTAGTGACTGTACGAACAGACACAACAGCAAACAGGCCCTTCAGACTGGTATTTGGGTCTCCTTTGTCCTTCCTCTGCCCCTTTTTTTCCTGGAACTTGCAGCAATTCAGACTTTATGAACAGTTCTTGGCTGCGTGTTACTGCCGTTCAGTTTTCGCTCAAAGAAAAGTGTAATGAAAGTCAAGACAAATCTCTTCAAACCAGGATTTGGCAGGTGTAGAGTAAGTAATAAAAGTATTGAAGCCAAGGTAAAATAAAAGACGAGTCTAAAACCCAAAGCTCATTACCCTTGTTGGTCTTTCCTTGAGTCTTCTTGTGTTTTGAGGCACAGTTTCTCCAAAATGAGACCCATTTTGTGCATTTCCCTAATATTTCCCAAACTGATATTCTAGTTTTGTATATTGAGGTCAACTAAGTTACATCTTATTGATCAGTCTAACTCACATTAAGCCTGATGTGCCTCTCAATCAGCTTTTGCCTCGGAAACGTTTTGCAGCAATTTATTAAAGTATCCAATGCAGATAAAGCACTGCTATTGGTTAAAGGCTGCATTTAAAAGTGCTTTTAAGCTTTCACACAGCAATAGGAAGCCATTACTGTAAAGGGAATCTGTATTAACAGCTTCTTCAAGCTAGGCTTCGAAATATTAGCTAAACTGAAGCTAGCCTGAGATAATAAGCTGAAAATAAGCTTGAACGCCAATCTATTGTAAGAGTAGCAGAAACAGAATGCCGTCTTAAGTAACACTGAGTAATTCATCATTAATCAGATTAACCTCTTGTTTTCCTTAATGCTGTAACCACAAGAGAAGGAGTCTCTGATTTGAATGTCTGTGAACTGGGGGGAGGAACAATGCAAGAGACTGTGCAAAACCTCTGTTGAATCCTCCAGAGCCCAAACTGATGCAAAGCAAACATAAAAGAAGTATTTTGCAAGTGTATGAGACAGAGCACACTCTCATTTGTGAAAACAGAGCCATGCAGAGATCTTCTCAGTTCACACAGTCTCACAAGCTTCTTGAGTTTCTGCAAACTGACACAGTAGATTATTGAAGCCCAGGTGTCACCGTACATGGAAAAGGGAATAGTGTGAAATAATCGCTTATAGTGAATAAGGTTATTACTGTTGTAGCCATTTCTGCCACAGTTACTTTACTTTTAAATGAATGGAAGTCAACGGTGACATTGAAACTTTCACGTTTTTTAATTTTACGTGAAAATTAAAATCAGTTAGCGTTAGCTTCCTCTAACATGATTGTGGCGATGAACAGGTTAACCTAATCATGCCAGTTTCAGCCAACTTGAGCTAACACCGACAAAAAATATTCTTCCTTTATTATGTTTGATTTTCATTTTATGATTTCTGTAATGTGTCATTACTCTTCAATGTCATAATCATTAACATTAATCATTACCTGTGAGACCTGTGGGCTTGTGTGTGCGGTGCACATCACACTCAAATGTTACCCAAGTCACTGTTGTCAGTCTGGCGTTCATGTTTTCCCGGATTTATCATCTGTGTGTTGTGTCAACTCTGCTGGCCTGCACGTTAGTTTTTAGTCCAAACACATACTATGGACATCTAAAATAAGAGAACAAAGAACTCCTGCTGCGTTGTCACAATGAATGAAGACATTTGAAAGGATTTATTACTGAGGGACAGTGAGTAGATGATAACTGACGAGAATTGACTATGATGCCTTCATTCATTCATTTCAGTCCAACGTCAATAAATGCTGAAGAATTAAGAAGTCCAGTCAACAAGAACGCCTTTGATTTAGTTCAATTGTTGTTACCTAAAGAATTCATGATAAGTTGAAATTTCTATAGGCCTAGATGTTGTATAATGCTGAGACAAATTTATCTGTAACCGCTTTTATTTTTGCAAATGAACTACAATCAAATTAGGTAGAGAGAGAATCAGTAACCATAATTTTACAAAAATTTGATAAAGAACAATTACACTCAATTAATTTTTCTATTTTATGGCAGTTGGCAACCAGCATTGTGTGCACTACTAACACCTACTTTGACTGCACAAGAATGAGAAAGAAACAGATATAGTATAAGAGGTACTGTAAACATTTTTTGTAACACAGTATCAGTACACAGTATATATTTACATTTTTAAATATCATAATATCATCAATATCTGTACTTTGAAAAAGTTTCATGAGCTGTGAGTTCAATCCATGAAAGCACAAGCAAGCAATGATCTAATAACATTAGTATGACGAAAACGTGCTCCAAAGCATTTTCACTCTACAGTCATGAAAAGGCAATAGCAAAGACACGAAGGAACACAAGGCAAAATAATTCAATAAAACGAGAGACCCAGGAATATATAAAGTTAAAGATTTATACCTGGAAGGGTTGTTTGCATCCTCTCAACAGCTTCAGCGAAAATATGCCCACGAACTGCAGGATTTCTTTAAATATCTGCAGGTTAGGAGTTAGATAAGATCATATCTCCCTGGCTTTGAGAGTGCAGGGCCCTACAATGGATGGCTGTTTGAAACAACTCGGTTTAGAAATAGACTGTTGCCTATACAGTACATCACAGAGTATAGCCCTAAAATCAACTAGCATCAATAAAGCAGAGTGGTAAGCAGAATTGGGTGTACAATTATCAGAGGATACATGGGATAAGAGCCTTAAGTATGTACATACAGGTTCCATGAATACACAATATTGTTTAATACACTTTAAGATATTACATAGATTACATTATTCAAAGCTCAGATTATACAAAATATTCCCTGAAGTCTGATCCCACAATGTGATAAGTGTAACTCCACAGAAACAACCTTATCCCACAGTTATACCCTGTGTCCCAGTTTGCAGAACTTTTGTGTGGAGTTTTTAAGTTTTTTCTCAAAGATACTGGGGGTCGAGATAAAACCTGATCTGATATTAATTATTAGTATCAGAAGGGCTGAGAAGACTACTGATAGCTCAGCAACATCTTTTGTCTTATGGGCTTCTCACTGCTAAAAAAACTTATTTGCTGTATACTGATATTCAGCAATATGTTGGTGTTGTTCTTGTTTGTTTGAAAAGAAAAAGGGAAGATGTTTACGTGGATGCTATGTATGATGATGATAATGATTCTATTTTCCACAGTAAAAATATTTGAAGAAATTTTGTAACGAAATGAAGATAGACAGTAGGCTGCATGCTATCAGGAAAACTGAAATAATGTTGAATATTGCGATGACGATATGATCGCCATAATTAAATATTGAAACACAAAAAGCACTTACTTCACAGTATTTCAGATTCTCACAGAAAACTCGATAACTTGAATGAAAGAGAAGTAACGTCAGTTTGTTACCTGATGCTTGCAGCTCTTCATATAACAGCTCAGTTCTCGTTCCATTACATTCACAGATGAATTAAAAATACTCCCAGACATATTTAAAATTGACCGTCTGTCAACAAATGCTGAAAATGACCATTGTTTTGCTTCATGAACACGTTTAGCGGTTAGCTAGCAAAGCTTACTGAAGATGTTGTATTTCCTGTGACTAGCTTAACTGCTACTTCAAAATAAAAGTCAGCTCACGTTTGGCCTGTTTGCTTTTAATGCAATGATGCAGCTGTAGGAAATAATCGGTTTGCATTAGCAGTGTTTGACTGGCCAAATGTATTGACATGCAGCGTCTGAATTCATGGCACATGAAATTATAGCATTTATTATGGCTTAAGCAATCTTTTATGATATGTCATCGCACATGTTAACATTGCGATAATGCTAAATTTTTAATGTATCGTGCAGCCCTAATACACAGCTGGGGCCTGACCAATATCGGTTTGCTGATATTATTGACAGATACTGGCCTATCGCAGATATATCGGTAACTGCATATATGTTCTCCAATATGTGCTGATATTAAAACAGTTTTTTAAGGTGGAAAAAATGCTTGGACTAGGGGTTTAAAATTGTGGAATGACATTGTTTAACCAGCAGAGGGTGGTCCATTATTTAATAAGTTATAAGTGAGGTGTTTACTGTTCAGTGCACTGATGTTTGGGATGACGTGTGCTAAAATAAAAGATATCCTGCCTCAATTCTATATCTTTTTCACAAGTATTTGGCAATCTTACTAGACACAACATCAGAGTTTGAACTTAGATTTGAGTCAGCTCACGTCATTAAGTGGGACGGTATCAAATACCTTTTTTTTTTTTACATAGCTTCTACTGACCCTGTCAAGCAAAGCATCGAATCTCTGTTGTCATATTTAATGATCACATACACGCATGCACACACACACAGGCTATTGTTCACCTTGTAGTTCTTGCATGAGTTTGACTTCAGGATCACTTATGTCTGTTTACCTCAAACAGCCAGAACACAGTTTATTAGCCATAAGCTGTTTTCTGTACAGCCTCTGACTGCACTCAGCAGACACAGGTTTGTTCAGTTATTTCCATTTAGTCAAGTCTCTTTCCCCCCCTCCTCTCTGTCAGTCATAAAGTAATGTACATTTCTCCCTCAGTAAGTGATCAACAAAGTGGGACTAATTACAGTTCAGCTGTGCACTCTGCGTCCTGCTGCTGCAGACAGGTTGAAGTAAGAATAAATCATTTTTAAAATACCAAAAGTTAACAAACTAACCTCTTAGCATATATTGAAAATATATGTTACAGCCTCACCACTTTGGCACCTAAACAGCCGTAGAATTTCTTGGAGAGCCATTGTTTTAAATGCCTCTATAATGCAGGACGATGCTAAAACATCACCCTCTAGTTAAACACGCAGTTGTGGATCAGAAAGCACTGGTTCATTCGTTTTTTTCCAGATGTGATATTGAGTACTAAATGGGAACAGAAGTCACAGCTATGCAGGCTGAAATTAAAGGACTTATGAGATTCCGACCTGAAACCCACCTGCAGAATTCCTATTTAAGGAAAATGCTGAATAACTTATCTACCTGTCTAGTAGCAGTGTCTTGTAAGCAAAGTAGAAGCTGTAGCCTACAGCCCACTTGAGTTTGTATGTATGTGAAAGTCAAGTTTTTCTGCATTCAGGTTGAGTTGTCTCTGATTTTTTCTACATTTGTAATTGCAGTCACTATCACTGGAGTTAAGTTGTTCTGCTGGAGTGTAACTAGTAACTCCACACTGTTCTAAATGTGACCCAGCTTACTAAAGGACCTCAAGGTTCAGTCTTTGTGCTGTTTCTAACGTTCACAACTGACCGTTGACTTCTGCTGGTGCAGCCTGTCTGATTCAGTTTCAGGCTGTTAAAATGACACTCAGTGGATTTGTCAGAGCCTCAGTGGAATTGTAGCCTGCCAATCCCTAAATCCAGCCAAACTAACACCAGGCACTGGCTTTTATTCATTAACTGAATGATATGATTTTAAAGTACTGGATCAACTGTGTGTTTGGTACAGTAACCCCAAATACTGGATAGTTGAGACTTTAATCTTCCTTTACTGTGGGCTAGAAAATGCTACTGTAGCTGTATGCTGATCCAGTTTATGTGTTTCCAGGTCTTTTGATCTTGGGTCCTTTGAAGGGCTTGGTTGACAAAATGAACCAGCAACAACTGAGGCCTGTGTGTTTGAACAAAGCATAAATCACCAAGCAGGAGGGAGCATCTAAAAATAGGCGTCAGCTCCCTTCTTTCTAAACCACCTGTGATTTACTGATTTACCTTTGAAAGGACAGTTTTATGTGCTTTAAACAGTCATATGAGTCCTTAAAGTTTCTGAAAAAATAAACACATAACTGAGAGTGTCATTAAAATATGTGATGATGATGATGGTACACAGCTCTTTGGCGTTCCCCTGATATCATAGCTGAGTTAATGTGCAAAGACCTAATCCTAGCATTAGGTCAGATATATCTAGATTTTACTGCTTAATATGTTTACATTGTGCACTGTTTTGTCCTTTTTTTCTCTCCAGATCCAGTTTGCTAACACGGAGGACAAACAAGAATTCAGCAAGTACCCAACCAAGGCAGGCCGCCGCTCCCTCTCTCGATCCATCTCGCAGTCCTCCACAGACAGCTACAGCTCAGGTACAGCACACCTGAATGTTTCCATGGAACGACAACAGTCATTACAGCAAACTATAGATGTTAAGACAAAGACGGTTAAAGAACTGAGACGGTCCACTGAACGCTCATTTCTTGTGTCAGTGTCGCTTGGGTTTTGTCACAGCCCCACTCCTTTAGGAGACCCGAAGCAGTCTTGAATGCATTTATTCTTACGGGAGAAATGAACATGATCACAGATTATGGCCAATTCTTTTGCCCCGTCATCACCAAGATACATATTGGACCCATTTTTCACAAGACACATATCTCCCAATCATTCTTACGCTGAAATGGCAGCACAAATCAAGAGAAAATTAACTTCGTTTGAGACCTGTCTCTGTCTCAACAACACACTCTCGTGAGATCTGGGAGCTGGTGCTTCAGACGTTAACAGACATTTAATTGGTCTTGTAGGTGAAACCATGAATTAAAAGTTAAAACTTACGTCAGACAAATATACAATGCAAAATCCATCTGCTTTTATCCCATCATGCGATGTTCACAACACTTCCAAACGAGTCAGGGGGATGGTGGTTTCTTAACTGTCTCTGTGGGAGAGATGACTCCGCCCACTGGACTGGACGTGTATACCATTTCACACCGCTGGCGCAGTGTATAGTGGGATATCTTGTGTTATATTAAGTATTTTTGGTTAAGACTAACAGTCAATGACAAATGTTAATAGTGATATTTTGTTTTGCTCTTGAAAAATGGATGGCTGAATTTTAATTTCCATTTTAAAGTCCTTATATCATCTTTTAGGATGAAGTTTGTACACACTTGCATATATGCAGGGTAATGAATAACCTTGCTAAACCTTGCTATGCCAAACTTGGTTTAAATTACTAAGTTTATTTTACAGCTCTTATTTAATGCACGTACAGCTCAACCCTTTGATTAATTATTCAACGAGTTTGAAGTAATTCATTTTGTGTTATTTCTTTTTTGTGTGTTCTAAAATTGCAAATCAGCATTGTTTGAGAAGTTGACAATATTGGCTGAGCAGTCATCTGCTACCTCTGTTTCAAGGGCTCACACAGCAGCTCCACGAGGACATGCAGGCAACGTTAGGGGATGGTGCTGCTTCTTACAGCCTGGTGAAGAATGTTGTCTATTTTCTTCAACAGTACCTACTTGATATTTTCAATTACCAGACACAGAAATATAACAAAAAATGATACAAACTTCAAACTTCTACCATAACCACTCAAAGTTTTAAACTGCACATGCATGTTGAATGAGCTGTTTAACTCATGTTTTTCTACTTTAGGTCACGGATTTATCAATCACCTGTTGTACATTCTTGTTTACAATAAACACACACACATACACACACACACACATATATATATATATATCTATATATATATATGCATTACACATGCACACACACACATGCATGCATGCACGCTGCACCCTACATACAATGAAACTCGATAGTGATAAAACTAGAAGTTTATATTTCATAATTGGCTCTTTTGTGAGCTTTTCCACAATAGTGACCTTTTGTGTTTTCCATTTCCCAGCCGCATCTTACACTGACAGCTCTGATGATGAGACTTCCCCTCGGGACAAAGCCCAGGTCAACACCCACGGCAGCAGCGACTTCTGTGTGAAGAACATCAAGCAGGCCGAATTTGGCCGTCGTGAAATAGAAATTGCAGAACAAGGTATATTTGACCTTAGGGTACTTTGAAAGACTTTTTTTTTCCCAGTTTCAAATATAAAGCAGTGTGTAACATAACGATAGAAAGACCTTTTTTGATCATTTAGTCAAGAACACCTCAAAGAAAGCAGCAGTGACTGGCTTTGAGTTGAGCCTGGATTTGTGGTGTTTAGTCTCTTATAGAAACTCTTTTTCTCCACAGAGAGGCACACATGTATCATGAAACTTAGAAGCTGTTTTTTTTTCTTTTTATTATAAAACAGTCAGTAAGACACTTACTGTCATCACTGTGTATACAAGGAGAGTTTTTGTGCTTCCTTATGTGACATTGTTCCCAGAGACGTATCACATGGCATCAGTTTTACTGCTTAAACACGATTTGATAATAGAAGTCTTCTCTTGATTTCAAAATAGTTTGTGACTCAAGGCTGTGTCAGTGGAAACATGATAGGAGTTCTTTCTCTCGGTTCTATTCATCATTTCTGTCTTGTTTCCTCTTCTCCCGTCTCAGGTGTTTTTTGTTTTTCTGTACAGAAATCACCTTTTCTGTCTCTCGGGCTGTTTACATTGCCCATGTGAGTGATACATAGGCGTGAGTGCTTGACAAGGCTTCTTCAGGCTCAAAGCCTCGACAAGAACAGCTGCTGCTGACATGATCGCTTAATCACTCTCTATTTTACAGCCATTTACTGCTTATTCACCTTGTAGAAAGGGATTATTTTTGTATTCCAAAACAAAACCTGACCTTTATGTACTCTCAGTTTCCAGTAATTATTGCTCAGTCTTTTCCTCCACAGACATGTCTGCCTTGATCTCCTTGAGGAAGAGAGCCCAGGGGGAGAAGCCGCTGGCTGGGGCGAAGATAGTAGGCTGTACCCACATCACTGCTCAGACGGCTGTACGTTCTCTCATCCTGTTTTCTGCAAATGACTCTGATTGTTCTCTTCTTGAAAGATTTCTCTTCTTCTGCTACCTGTTCTTTGTCTGTATATCATCATCAAACATCGTTCCCTTTTAGGTCCTTATTGAGACTCTGGTGGCCCTCGGGGCCCAGTGTCGCTGGACTGCCTGTAACATCTACTCTACTCAGAATGAGGTGGCTGCTGCTCTTGCTGAAACCGGTAGGACCCTCTGTAAGGTGTTATGAGAAAGTCTTGCAGTGTGTATGTTTGCAGCTAAATCTTATCAAAGAGTCAGCCTATAAAAAGCTTGCGACATGGGGAACATCCACATTATCAAGTATCCCCTTCACTTAAAAATGTGATTCTCCATGTTTATGTCCCCTAAAACCGCCTAGCTCAACTAGTATGACTTGTATCTGTGCAAAGTTTGTCAATAGTGAAGTGTTTTATACTCCTTTTCTGAAGAAGGAGATGTCCGTTCACCGTCCTAAAATCTAAAATTTAGATGTACTCTGAGCAAATTAGATTGGCAATGTCGCAAATTCAGAGAATTGCATGCATTAGCGCAGTGAGAGCTTGAACAGCAAAACCAGAGTGTGCAGTTTTTTGAATGAAAACTGAACCCTTAAGTTTCCTTCACTATCTACTTAAACAGCCCAGTATCACTGTCAATCCCCAATCACTGTAACAACTTAGCAGATATTATTGAAAGTTACACTACTACTAACACTGTGTCAACCACTACCAATTACAAGCTAACCAGCTAACAAACAACATAAGCAAATGAAAGATGCTTGCTTCACCTGCCGTTCTGAATTATCGGCTAATCACTGATTTTGATACACAACAGTCTTGTCTTTTCTGTCAAAAAAACATAGTAAACAAAATATTATTCATAGCAGAATGTTTATATACTT
>JAPXVT010000002.1:11414704-11430197 GCA_029823135.1 Acanthurus reversus | reverse complement strand
TTCAGACTGTTGTCAGGAAGCAGTGTAGTTCCCAGTAAAATAAAACAAACACCCAAAACTCCCACCCACCTCCACCACCAGCCCTAAAACACACAAAGAGAGGGAGCGAATGAGCAAAGAGAGGGAGAGAAACAGAGAGCAATGGAGAGGTTGTGCAAAGAGATAAAGATATAGATGATATGAGAATAATGATGGAAAGAGAGCAGTTTTGTATAACTTCAGTTTTCACGCACTGTTCAAAAGAGCTGAAACGTGTCCCTTTCAGCAGAATGCGATTTGAGCTGCGCTTAACACTCATAGCCTATCGCAACTGCTTGACTCAGTTGAAAAGCAGCCACGGTGCAAGCCATTAAAAAAAAAAAAAAAAGGTTTCTGCAATGAAAATGCATGAAAAGGTCCATACTTAGCCTTGCCTCATGGGAATAAACCAAATATTAGCTCATAATTTATGAAATAAATCAAATTGACCCCTATAACCGCAAAGCTGCACTGCTTGTAATTTTAACTCACCATAATTTTAATTTAATACTAAAAATTATTTGCCATTTATGTAGATACAAAAAAATGAATATTTCTGATAATGAAAAACCTTTATTTTCAAGTAAACTTGACAGTTGATGTTATCTTGCAGATCTCTCAGTGTTAATAACATGTTGACTATCAGATTAGTTATCTGGTTAAAAATAAACTAATTTAACAGTCGGTCTGTGTATTAGGTGTCTATAATCCATTGATGTTTTCTGTATTTTTTGGTTTTGTTTGAAGTATCTTGCGTTACAGTTAGATGAGCCCTAATGCAACTTAAAAGGAAACAGTCTGTGCATTAGCTTTCACTGTGTAATGCTGCTCTAATGCAGCTGTGGCTCATGCAGCTGGCTGGTCCACTTCTCCTCTGTTGTCTGTCATTAAGCGTGTGTGTTTTGTGCTCTGCAGGGGTACCTGTGTTTGCATGGAAGGGTGAGTCAGAGGACGACTTCTGGTGGTGCATCGATCGCTGTGTCAACACAGAGGGCTGGCAGGCCAATATGGTATCAAACTAGTTGTCCTTTGATAAATTTAACACCAATCTGTGCTCTGCTGTGCTGTCACAGATTGTGGAGGTTATCTTTCATGCCGTGAACTCTGCTTTGTTTTTCGTAGATCTTGGATGATGGTGGAGATTTGACCCACTGGGTGTACAAGAAGTATCCCAGTGTCTTCAAGAAGGTTCGAGGCATCGTGGAGGAGAGTGTCACTGGAGTGCACAGGTGAGATGGGGCGTAGATTTAATCAGTTTGGGGGATTTTTAGAAACTGAGAAAATATTTTTGTACACCTTGTCCCTGTTTTTGTAGTTTCGGCCCCCATTCCCCATTACAAACATTGTGACTCTATTTGATGTTGATGAGTGAAGATGGGTGGTGGAAAAGGCCATGACTGTTGCCAGTAATTGTCAAAAATGTAAGAATAAAGAGCATTTTTCTTTCAGCCACCAATAAGTTACAACATTGACAGAATATAATGGGCCATGAACAAAAAAGACTGTGGCAATATTGTTTTGAGTTATTAATATTGATCGAACCTCTGGCAGTTATTTTATGGTCAGTATTTGAGATTTAAAATTCTTGCCTACTGTCTCATTAACACACAAAAAAACCTAATCGGAGCTGAAAACTAAAGACTTAACATGAAAGAATCCAGTGGTGAACAAATGTGGATCATTGTTATGCCGTTTATTAGTATTTGTCAACCCTTTAAATAATGCAAATATCCCATTTATGGTCAAATAGTCTGAACATGTGACCATTTCTCCTCTTTAGTCAATGCAGTTTGAGTTTGAAAACTGTTTCACTTGCCTTATAAAATGATGTAACAGCTTTTTAAACATCACTTGGTGATTTGACTCTTTAAAATTTCACATTACCACACTTTCTTTAAAGCTAATGAACGAAGATGTGTTACCCGATAAGACCAATTCATTGTAGAATCATATCACTGTTCTTCAATGCTGCCTCTAAAATCCTTTTCCATGAGGATTTTTATTATTTTGTCCTCTAGAGGGAGCTGAGCAGAAAGCAAACAGAGCTCCCTGATGAATGATACCATGTGAGCTCACGCAGTATCAAAAGCAGTGACATCAGTTGTAGTAGTATCAATACACGCTCACGCTGTAGATTTAAAAGGTCACTGGCCTGATTTTGACTGGAGTGTATTTGAGAGACATGACAGAGCTCGACTATAGGTCACAGCAGCTGTGCATGTACAACTCTCTATGGAATCAATTAGCCAGAAGCTTGGGAAAGTATAAGGTCAAACAGGACTGCAGCTCAGTTTGAATGTGTGTGTGTGTGTATCTGCCTGAGCATGTTTCCCCCCCTTGTGCCCTCTCAGATTGTACCAGTTGTCTAAGGCTGGAAAGCTGTGTGTCCCTGCCATGAATGTGAACGACTCGGTCACAAAGCAGAAATTTGACAACCTTTACTGCTGCCGTGAATCTATCCTGGATGGGTGAGGAGCATTAGTAGTCCACAAACATGCTTCTGCAGCTTTTTTTTTTCTTCTTACAGTGAAGAGTTTCTATATTTGAGTCGTGCAGATAAACAAAAGTATTTGTTATTGTGCTTGTCTCTGCCAGCTTGAAGAGAACAACGGACATAATGTTCGGAGGCAAGCAAGTTGTCGTTTGTGGTTATGGAGAGGTGAATCATCCCTAATTTAAAAAAAAATCTCACTTTTGATGGAATGGCTGAATTATCACGAATGCAGCAGATCTGTTTGCATGTGTTGTACAATTCTGTTTACAACTTTTGTGCTCTCCTGTGGTGTGTAGGTGGGGAAAGGTTGCTGCACTGCTTTAAAGGCCCTCGGGGCCATTGTGTGCATCACAGAGATTGACCCCATCTGCGCACTGCAGGCATGGTGAGTCACTAACCATTTCCATTCAGCACTGCTCCATCAGTAAACACACTCCCATAGTTGTGTTTTTGTATCTATGTTAATTCCAAAAAGGCACTTTATTATCAGCTCTTGTTTTCGCTGTGTTTATGCTGATTAAACTGATGGAAATGTCTCTGCGTGTGTCCATGCAGCATGGACGGCTTCCGAGTGGTCAAGCTGAGCGAGGTCATCCGCCAGATGGACGTGGTGATAACTTGCACTGGTACTGAGCCCCATGCAGTGACATCCATTACTTCTGCTTTAATAATCTCAGTGTTTCCACTTAACAAATGTGCCTCATGCAATTATCCCATTTTAAAAGACAGACTTTCCACCTAAATGCTAAAATACTTTTTGAGTCCATGTACAATTCGGACGACAGTAATAACAATCCCATTTTGTGTGTAGCTGTAAATTTATTCTTGAGAACAGAAACAGATTGGTTGTCACCCTTCGCAATGACTGTGTTACTTTTCTTTATTGTTATTATTTTTTTTATTATAGGCAACAAGAACGTTGTTACCAGAGAACAGCTGGACCGAATGAAGAATGGTTGTATCGTCTGTAATATGGGACACTCCAATACTGAGATCGATGTGGTAATGTGTATTTTTCTTATTGTATGAGTGTTCTGTAAATTATGTGTTTGTTTTTTTCTAGGTACACGCAACAAAACTAAAGACTTTTTTCTCCCAAACAACATGTTTTGTTTTGTTTTTTCACCTCACCAGACAGTTTTGGCTTTCTTGACTTTATTAGTGTGACGTTTTAGGCTGTTTTCACTGTCCTTTTATTCAGTGTTGATCAGCCATGATCTATAAATAACCATTAGTAGTAATATATACAAAACAACGTTATCATCATCATCATCGTCCTTCAAAGAAAAGCATTTACAAAACACAATATTCATACCAAGTGAAAAATCTGCAATGTTCTTTCAGCCTCAACAAATGTTTCAGAACACTGTTGCAAAAAATCTCCTCAGTGTCTTAACATGTTGTCAGGTCAACATTTATGTATCTTGGTAGTCCTTCAAAAAAGACAACAAAAAACACCTGTTCTGTGAGACCCAGTATTATCCAGTGGACTCTAGTACAAAAATGGCTTCATGTCTAACATCTTATTTAACCCTCTCAGGCTGAAAGTGCCCAACTTATAACTCAAGAATGCCTTTTATCTTAAGAAGCAATTTCTCTGCTTCGCTGCTGGTCTTATTTTTCACATCTTTGTACTTTTGTGTTCTGCTGTTTGAGTCCTGTTGATGTTTTTCTATATGCGCATGTCCAACAAATGAATGACACCTGTTTGGTTGTTCACTAAATCCTCTCACTTTTATTTTTTTTAGGTGTAATCTGTTTCTATTTGCCATCCAGTTGTAGGACTGACCCATTTTTTTTTATGTCTTCAGGCAAGTCTGCGCAGCCCCGAGCTGACCTGGGAGAGGGTGCGCTCTCAGGTTGACCACATCATCTGGCCTGATGGAAAGAGGGTTGTTTTGCTGGCAGAGGTTAAATGTCCTTCTACACTCTAAACTCAAACCCACACAAAACTCAGACTACAGCTTGCATTTACTCCAGGCTAAGAGGCTTTTCTGTGGTGTTGAAATATTGATCAAATCGTCTGTGTAGTACATAGCTGCACACTTTTATTATCCTGTATTGTGTCACAGTATAAGTTTTAACTGCTGTTGCTCCAGTTTGTCTTTGTCTGTTTAGAATCAGTTTCAACAGAGCGTCTTCATGCCTGTTCTCCTTTATTTCACAGGGTCGCCTCCTAAATCTGAGCTGCTCCACAGTGCCTACATTTGTGTTGTCTATCACTGCTACGACTCAGGTTTGTAGTCTGACTCTACACTGACCATTTTTGGACAGCTGAGGGACTCTGTCCTCTCACCACACCACCCTGTTGTTCTGTAGTAACAGATTCCTTGTGAGTCTGAAACCATTGTGTGGTTTGTGTTGTATGTAGGCTCTGGCCCTGATTGAGTTGTTCAATGCACCAGAGGGGCGTTACAAACAGGATGTGTATCTACTGCCCAAGAAGATGGGTAAGAAAAAAAACACCCCCAACCCTTTAATCTGCAGTGCATTAGTTATAGGCTTATTTAAAGAACGATTATATAACTTTGTTTAGAACACATGCAGCAGTTTCCAAGGCCTTCTTTATTTGTGTTGCTCATTGTTGCCACCCTGTGACTTGACCTTAAAATGACACCATCCAGTGAACGTCTCTTCAGACAGTGTTGATTTCGATCTGTGTCTTTCCTCTAGATGAGTACGTGGCCAGTTTGCACTTACCCAACTTTGATGCCCACCTGACAGAGCTGTCAGATGAGCAGGCCAAGTACATGGGCCTCAACAAGAATGGCCCCTTCAAACCTAATTATTACAGGTAGGATCCCCCCCCCCTTCCTCTTTACATCTTTTACTATCTCTGATTGTCTTTTATTTCCTATATTTTTGACATATTGTGTTATTTTGTTTGCAGGTATTAATGAGACTGTCTGACTGATGGTGTCCTCAACACGCAGTTGCCCTGGGATAAACAGAGATATCTATTTTATTTTCTAAAATGCTACAAAACGGAGTAATTATTTTACTTATACTGAATGTAACTTATTAATAGCACTTCAGACATGGTGTTACATATAAAAAATAAGAGTAAGACTTATAGGAAACATACAATGTATAACCAACTAACATTTTACATGTTTTGTCACGTGTTAAAAAGAAAAGCCTGCTTGCATGCTTTCATGTGTATGTACGTATTTAGTTGCTAATGCTTCTGTTACTAGATCACAGAGTTGTTGATTTGTTTGTTTACCCAACGCACCGTGCCAAATGATGGCCAGAAGAATGGAACAGATATATGTTTTATTTGTCAATGACATTAAGATTTTATTAGTACATTCCATGAGTCGGGGTTTGGGCTGAGCCAAAGCAAACTCCGTATTACAATGTACATGATTTTAGAAATGTTTGTTGTACATGCATTAAGTGATCTAATCATTAAATGGTATTTGCATACATGCCCTAAAAGGTAACATCCAGTCATCCTTTTCATTACAAGTACAGTAATGATTTATAGCACTTGTTATACAACCAATACAACTTCCTGTTGTTTATTTTAAGAATTTACAATAGCCTGTGAAAGGCGGAGTACATTTTAGATTCCTGACTCTTGCTTTTGGCATTTAACACTCATCCTAAAATGATCACAAAGCACACAGAGCTTCTCCTGAACTAAAGCAAAGCATGAGGGGGGTTTAATGTGCTAGCAACAGACAAGATATTCTGTGTTATATAAAGACAAACTGTTGTATACATTCCTAAAAAGGAAGTATTGAAAATATTAAGAAGAAGCAAGAAAGACTTTTTTAAAACTACTTACTACAACTTCCCTTATTAGATACCAAGTTTCCATTTTCTCACTCACATTCCAGCTGAGATCAGCCTGACAGAGAAGCAGCGTTTTTGGCTGTAAAGTGTTTTGACTGGATAATACCTGAAAGGCCATGCTATGAATGTGCCTTCTAAATCATCTACAACACTTAAATATCAGCACAGACCTTAATTAAATGAACATTCCTCTTTTGTAAAACCACATCTGTTAGTGGTACTTTTCATGTCTTCCTTCCACTGTTTCTGGTTTTAATTCTAATTTTAATGTATGAGCAATGCGTTCAGAGAAAATAGTAGACTTTATGTTTGACATATGATTGTCGCTGTCTTAATTTGATCAAACACAGTCCTCGAAAATAATAATTCATGTGATCAAAAATGCATAAGTGTATACTATGTATGTAAAATAATTCATTAAATCAGCAATAAAGCACGTTCTTTTAACAGGGTAAAGTAATTTTGACATGATGTGCTTTTACCGAGAATTGTGAAACCCGGGAAAGCAAAAGAGAAGCTCTTTAGGTCAGTGGCATTTGGGGATAAAGCTCGCACTCATGGCCACTAACTCTTCTAAATACCACCCTCAATGTGTATACTGCTATATTCACCACATTGTGTTCCCTCGTAGTCATCCCTGCTGGCCGAGCGTCAAACTGCTGTCCCACTCTGGAATATTCCCCAGTTCTCTCACACCAGGCCAGCTGCATTAGGTGCTAATATTAGCAGTTGAGTCACTGAGCCTGGAGGAGGGGTGGGGTTGGGGCTAGCTGGGAGTGTTCTGGAAAGCTGGATTTGGCTATATAAGCAATGGACCTGAGGCAGTCCAGGCATCAGTTTAAGAAGAACCGCAAAGAGGCAAAAGCTCAAAGCAAACAGCTTAGGGAGATTCTGCTGAGATCCACCAGGGAGATAATCACAGAAAGTAAGTAGCATTTTATTATCTGACTGTGGTTGAATTCATTTGAATAGAAGCATCAGTGCAGATTTCTATTACGACATATCTGTGATGGTGCCATTATTTGAATCCACTAAAAGATAACATTAAAACTTACTGATGCATCATCTCTGCTTTTTATTATGTTTTTATTAATGATCGTATGTAAAAATAATTTCATAGTACCTTGGAGGAACTTAAATTTGATTATCTAGTTGTAGAAAATTGTGTTAAATTTACTTCAAGCTTGTGGTTTGGGACATTTTCAAAATAGAAAAAATCAAATGGAGAAAATACATAAATAAAAGGGAAAGTGTAACCATATATTACCATTATATTGTTATTCTTTCTGTAGTGGAGCAGTTACATTAGATTTAAGTTGTGCCATGAAACACATAGCAGAACATAACTTATAATAATGGGTTTCAGTCGCTGTTTACTTAAATATAACTGTACTCATACATACTTTCATGTCTGGTAAAAAATGAGAACAACAAACAGTTCATCAGTATTACTGAGTTTGTTTTATTCATTCTGAACGATTTTGATAAATGTGGTCAGTGAAATTTAATGTGAAATCAAAACATGATTTTCCCCTGTTTTCCTAGGAATTCCAAAGCAACAAACAAAATGTCAGCAAAGGGAATATCTATTGGCATCGATCTAGGCACCACCTATTCTTGTGTTGGGGTTTTCCAGCATGGCAAAGTGGAGATCATTGCCAACGATCAGGGCAACAGGACCACTCCCAGCTATGTGGCCTTTACTGACACAGAGAGGCTCATTGGAGATGCTGCCAAGAACCAGGTTGCCATGAACCCCACCAACACCATCTTTGATGCCAAACGACTCATTGGGAGAAAGTTTACTGACTCCATTGTCCAGTCCGACATGAAACTCTGGCCTTTCAAAGTGATCAGTGACAATGGAAAGCCCAAAGTCCAAGTGGAGCACAAAGGGGAGACCAAGGCCTTCTACCCAGAGGAAATCTCCTCCATGGTCTTGGTAAAGATGAAGGAAATCGCTGAGGCCTTCCTGGGCCAGAGGGTGTCGAACGCAGTCATCACAGTTCCAGCTTATTTCAACGACTCCCAGAGGCAAGCCACCAAAGACGCTGGAGTGATCTCTGGACTGAACGTTCTGAGGATCATCAATGAGCCCACAGCAGCAGCCATTGCTTACGGCCTGGATAAAGGTAAAAGAGGAGAGCGCAACGTGCTCATCTTTGATCTCGGTGGGGGCACCTTTGACGTGTCCATCCTGACCATTGAGGACGGCATCTTTGAGGTAAAAGCCACCGCAGGAGACACACACCTGGGTGGGGAGGACTTTGACAACAGGATGGTGAACCACTTTGTAGAGGAATTTAAAAGGAAACACAAGAAGGACATCAGCCAAAATAAGAGAGCAGTGAGGAGGCTACGCACGGCTTGTGAGAGAGCAAAGAGGACTCTGTCTTCTAGCACCCAGGCAAGCATTGAGATCGACTCTCTGTTCGAGGGCATTGACTTCTACACCTCCATCACAAGGGCGCGCTTTGAGGAGCTTAACTCTGAGCTCTTCAGGGGAACACTGGAGCCTGTTGAGAAAGCCCTGCAAGATGCCAAGCTGGACAAGTCCAAGATCCATGAAATTGTCCTGGTTGGTGGCTCCACAAGAATTCCCAAAATCCAGAAGCTCTTGCAGGACTTTTTTAATGGCAGAGAACTGAACAAGAGCATCAACCCAGATGAAGCTGTGGCCTATGGTGCTGCAGTCCAGGCTGCTATCCTCATGGGTGACACTTCAGAGAACGTCCAAGACCTGCTGCTGCTGGATGTGGCTCCTCTGTCACTGGGTATCGAGACTGCAGGTGGAGTCATGACACCTCTAATCAAGCGAAACACCACCATCCCCACCAAGCAGACCCAGATCTTCTCCACATATTCAGATAACCAGCCAGGTGTGCTGATTCAGGTGTATGAGGGTGAGAGAGCCATGACCAAGGACAATAACCTCCTGGGCAAGTTTGAGCTCACAGGTATCCCTCCTGCTCCCCGAGGTGTACCACAGGTAGAGGTAACATTTGACATCGATGCTAATGGCATTCTCAACGTCTCTGCCGTCGACAAAAGCACCGGCAAAGAAAACAAAATCACAATCACTAATGACAAGGGCCGCCTTAGCAAGGAAGAGATAGAGCGGATGGTACAAGAGTCTGAAAAGTACAAGGCTGAGGACGACATGCAGAGGGAGAAGGTTGCAGCAAAGAACTCGCTGGAGTCATACGCCTACCACATGAAGAGCAGCGTTGATGATGAGAATATGAAAGGAAAGATCAGTGAGGAGGATAAAAAGATGGTCATTGACAAATGCAACCAGACGATCTCCTGGCTGGAGAACAACCAGCTGGCAGAGAAAGAAGAGTATGAACATCATCAAAACGAACTGGAGAAGGTGTGCAAGCCGATTGTGACCAAGCTGTACCAGGGAGCAGCACCATCAGGAGGCTGTGGCAGTCAGACAGGAGGCAGCTCCAAGGGCCCCACTATTGAGGAAGTCGACTAAAACCATGGATGTCAGCATTTTGTTTACAAAATACCACTGTTATTTGGTGCCAAAAATGTAATTCCAACAGTGTTTTCCTTTACATGTCATAATGAAAAATAACGAACTTCAGATATGGGTGGGCTTTGTATCTATTTAAAGCAAGAATCTGTCTGTTGCTGATTTATTGAGGCTCCTCCACTTATACCGCCATTGTATTTATCTTCACTTCTCACAAAGAGATCTGGTACTCATCAAACTCACTCTGCAGACTAGTTTCAGCTACTGGTTCCAATTAACTTTGCCATTAGATGTGTTTCTTCAGCCTCCAGGAATAATTGACAGCAGATGATGCTGGATACTCTCGTGACTCTGGGCATAAAATTCATTAAGGGAATCATGATATTTTTCTAGTAAGGCTGCTTGATCGGTACTTTCCTGATGCTTTTGTTTCTACCCTTTGTAAAATGAATTTGCCTCTGATCTTCCCTTTTCTTGTTTTTGATTATAATTTATAATTTGAGGCTGTGTTTGCTAAGTAAGACATGAGATACAAATAAAAGCATCAAGTTTTTAAAACACACAATATTTTGTTTAGTCTCTGTTATAATTCAAAACATTTTCCTTTTCAGAGATATGCTGGCATATTTTCATTTTTTCCCCAGTGATAAATTCTTTCAAGCTACAAAGGATTGAGAGAGTATTTCCATCACAGGAAAACTTATTGTTTGAGAGGATTTTCAACTTTTTCTATTTCATGTCTCCCACATAAAATATCCTTTCACATAATTAGATTGAAAGTGCCTCAAAATATTTGTACATGATGCTAATTTAGCTATGCTTTACTTTCAAAAGAAGGAAAATGCAATAATCAAAATAACACATCTAATCTTTAGTACAAGACAGCTCATCATTAGGATGAACAATTGGGAGTTATTCCCCAATTTATAAAAATATAGTTTCTGTCTGCCTTATTATACATACTGGGAACCTCTTGAGCATTAAACATATATTAAAAAAGGATGAATTCATTAATAATAGTGGTGAAATGTAACTAGGATCGTGCAGTTCTTGTGAGTGCAATTTTAAGATAGCCTTCTTGCAGCTGAGTGTTTCCCTTGTATGCTCATTCATACTTATACTCTACTGCATTTGTTTCTACTCATTATGCAAATTAAATTCTCTGCACCTTAACACAGTTATTTAAGCTTGATTGACCTCTTGTTGATCAGCTCTCTTGTCAGGTGTGAGTTAGATAGAGGCATGCTGAGAATTTGATCTATGTAGCTCTGAAGTAGCACCAACAGGCAACCACCAGAGGGGAGAGGATCATGTCAGTCCAGGACACTGAGGCACACGGTCCTCAGCAGAGGCTTAATTAGGCAACATAAGAGAAAAAAGACATGTAGGTATACTGTGGATGTGCAGGAGCTTACATTTTACACATCAGTAACACCAAATCATTTACATAGGCCATAAAAGTAACATTGGTAGGGTCCAGTTTACAAATAGTAGGCCTAATAAGATTTTTACTTCTGATACTTTATGTATTTTTCTGATAATATTTATGTTCTTTAGTAGCCTATTTCCCTTATTGACTCATCTTAGACAATTTAAGAAAAGGGAAAATACATATATATGTAAAAGAAAACAGCAGAACCAGAAGTATGTTTTATTCTGCTTCCTTTTTAAAATTTGGTGCCTACATTACCCACAATGCAACATTAACATGGACAGAAGCTAATGTAGCCTCTAGCCTTAAACTGAGATGAGGAGACTACAGAGGTTTGGTAAACTCACTTCTTTATCACTCCACAGCTGCAGATTTATTTCATTTTCAAAATAATAGTCTTCCAATCATTTATTTAAGTCCTCACAGTTCCCTCTGGTGCTATAAATGGCTTTACGCAAATTTTCCCCTCAAAATGCAGTAGGCTCACTGTTAGTACTATACAAGACCTCTAAACAACCTTTGATGTTATTAGTCTCCTTCCAGTAGGCTAATATTTTAAATCCAGTATTATTACTTGTAATTGGCCTAAAGCATTTTACACTGTGATATTATTGTTTTGTTTTTTTGCTTGCTTGTTTGTTTTTCTTCTTCTTCTTTTTTATTTTTATTTTTTTACAGAAGTCAAACAAGTGAATAATTCTTCCACCACTGATAATCATCACATGATAATTATTACAGACTTGTTTAAACATGTTGTTACTTGAAGATCCACTAGGTGGCATTCTTAGACTGTGTATTAGCAGCACGTGTTTGATAGTGGAGAAGTCAAAGCTACCTGTTGGATCACACTTTGTAGTTGCTTGCTAATAACAATAACAACTCATGGGCTCCTAGAAATGACAGTAAAATCATATGTAGCCTAGCCGGTTATCTTACTGAGGCCAATGCTAAAAGTCTGGGTTAAATCAATTCTGATATAAATGATGAAACGATCTAAAGGTTAGTGTGTGTTGCTGTTTTTGCATGTCATGGATCTTGTGCATGTGTGCACGTTATCTCATGAGACAGCCATGGGAATAGCAAAAGGCACAATGCAATACAAAACGGTTCACGTTGTGCTCGGCTGTCTGTTGCTATTGGTCCTCTCTATGACTCATAATTTTAAGCTTTTTTTTTTTTTCTCCGTGCAAATGTTGAGCAGGTCAGCATGTTCCCATGATGACCAAGACCTTTATCCGGTAAATATTACTGCCTTAAATTGAGGGTTGATGAAATATCCGAGATATTGCTCTCTCTCTCTCTCTCTCTCTCTCTCACACACACACACACACACACACACACACTTCATCAGCCCATCCTCTCAGTCTGATTAGAGGGAGTGGTTCAATAATGCGTCAACCTCCGCCAGCAGCCAAAGAGTTAATCTGTCGAGCCTGTTGTTGAAGGCACCATCCAACCGGGCTGTGTCGCTAAGGGAAGATAGGCTACTTGTGGAGAAGCAACAGATCCTCAGCTGGAAAACAATCCCACATCTGGCGCGCGGGCTGAGCGATTTTTTGTGCAGGAGGAACTGAACGAACATGGTGCGTGATTAAATGCGCGACTGGATTATTCTCAGACCCCCTTGTCTTGTGTGGAGGAGAGAAAAGTTGTCAGCAATAGTTTTGGATTTTGGCGTTACAGAATTTGGATGAGGTTAGTTAAAAAGCCAGGAGCGGAGTGACACATTCGCCCACTTCAGGTGAAGTGGTTCATCCTGTATGTCCGTACGACTGCGCGTAATTAGTCTTTATATTTTTATTGGCCGCAACCTTGTGTTCATGGGCGGGAAATAAGTGCAGCATTTGGGAGCACCAATTTAAATCAAACTGTGCAATCTATTGCAAACTCACAGTGAGTCTGACCACCTGCGTTTTGTTGCAGAACCAGTCTGAGTCTGCTAACAGGTGGTTTTTTATTGCGCGTCTCTTTTTGGCGCTGTCTGCACCGTTAGGCTGTTTTCATTTCTGGATAAATGAGACACTTGGGTCGTTTTAAGACTTTGGGTTTGAAATGAGGGCGCACTTCGCGTTGATTCTCTGACTTTTTGTTATTTTGTTATTTTTTTTAATTTTTGGCTTGTGGACACCAGTTTGCACGGAGGGGCGAGCAGCCAGAAGGTCCCTGCTTCTCAATGATAAGCTCGGTGTGTGTTTCGTCGTACCGAGGGCGCAAGTCGGGCAACAAACCTCCGTCTAAATCATGTCTGAAGGAGGAGATGGCGAGAGGCGAAGACTCGGACAAAATCATCATCAACGTGGGCGGCACTCGACATGAAACATACAAGAGCACCCTCAGGACCCTGCCGGGGACCCGTCTGGCATGGCTGGCAGAGCCGGACACGCAGGTCAGTTCGGACTCGGACGCTGCGCCCCCGAGTGCCACCGAGTTCTTTTTCGACAGACACCCGGGCATCTTCGCCTACGTGCTCAACTACTACCGAACCGGCAAGTTGCATTGCCCGGCCGACGTCTGCGGGCCACTCTTCGAGGAGGAGCTGGCGTTTTGGGGGATTGACGAGACCGACGTGGAGCCGTGCTGCTGGATGACCTACCGGCAGCACCGGGACGCGGAGGAGGCCCTGGATATATTTGAACCGCCGGACCCAGACGACACCGACGACGACAGGGAGATACCGAGGCGTTTCGGCATCGAGGACTCTCCAGACAGGTCGAGGGGCTGCTGCGAAGTTTGGCAGCCAAAGATCTGGGCCTTGTTTGACGACCCATACTCATCCAAAGCAGCCAGGGTGAGTGCACCAGGTGCTTCCTCTCCCTTTAGCGCCCTAAACAGTCAGTAATATGTCAGTGTGAGACCGTAGAGCCTGCAGGTGTTTTTCCAGGCAGAAAAAAGGCGCACTGTGTTATTCTAATCAACAGGTGCCCTCACGAGGGTTCAGCCAATCAAGCTGCAACAGTTCCAGGTGCAACGTGTCAGGGTGTGTTTGTATTTTTATTGTTTACACCTCAGAATCAGGATTTCTGGCCTGTATCTCTAGCTGTTGTCTGAAGGGTCAGCTCCACCTATCTCCACTTCAGCAGGATAATTCACTCAGTATCAATACTGTGAGTCCTCCTGGAAGACCTACATAAAATCAACGCAGGAAACAGTAAAACAATCAAAAACATGTAATAATAGCAACAGCCTGTCCGTCAAATGTGCCAGATTTTAGTTTATTCCATAGTCGTATCGAACTGGTTCTGGTTTACTGTTTTGTAATACAACATATTAACAGCTCAATAAAAGCTTCTGTCAGTTAGGAATGCAAGCAGTGTCACTTTTCATGCATCTCTCATGAATAGATTGGCAGTTTTACACCCTTTAAACACCAAAATGCACGTGACTGAGAGGTAAGTTCAAGTACATGCTGAATATCTTGGTGTGCTGAAACAATTCCGGGACCTTTGAACAACATTTTAGGATAAAACTCTTACAGAAAAACAAACATTTGCTCAATTGTTTGAGTTGGTCACTGTTGTTAAAGTAGATATTCAGTAACTCTGTTTGTGAATTGAAAACAGAGCCAGAGAAAACAACCTACAACGCTAACGTGATTGAAACAAGTGTAAATAAATACAAGATGATATGTCTGCAGCCAAACTGTCTGTCCAGTTTGGCAAATGGTTGCCCACTTCGAAAATAAGTCAGCATACAATCTCAATATTATTTTCATTGTGTTGGAACTTTATTTCTGAGATACTAAACACAGTCATACTTTAGAGAAATCCATGTTGTTTCAACATGACGGACAAACTATTCCTGTATTTCTGATAATTTTATGAAGACATTATCAGCATTCCTGCTAAGTTGTGTATGTGGCTCATCAACACATGTATTTGTCTAATATTCTCCCCTTTACATGCACAGTACTGTGCAGGCTGACACAATGACGTAACACAGCTTCCCTTTGTCATTCATACAACCACCTTCTTGATAAGCTTGGTGTTACCTTATCGTGCTAATGTTGCTCATGATAACTGATATATTAGAAAATTAAATATTGACATTGTGTAAATAATACACGTATAATATCATGTAAATAACACAGCACCTCTTAAACTGTGCCTTGTTGTAGGATTGGTAAGTGGCAGTAATGCACCTTAACTTTCCACCCACCATAAAACAAAAAAATTCAGTAAGCGCTTTGTTCGACTGTGATTACTGTCTTTCTCGACCTCCCTATGCTCGTATTTTGTGTGTAGCTTATTTGTCAAAAAGAGACAAA
>JAPXVT010000002.1:11348280-11366598 GCA_029823135.1 Acanthurus reversus | reverse complement strand
AAGGTGCATTGTGGTCCAGCAGGGCTTGAGTGTCAAGATAATTGCCATGTTCCTCTGCCCACAGACCATCAATGAAAACTTTGATGGTCTGTGGGCAGAGGATTATTCTCAACAATTTGATCTTTAAACTTACCGTAACATGACTATATTTTAATGCAAAGATTACTGTTTTTAAGTTGCTTTATTCTCACATAAGTTGTATTAAAATAAAAAAAAAATTCCAAGATAAATTTTGGTGTTTCTTCAAATCATTGCTTCCTGCTTCCGTTTACTCTGCGTCAGATAATTGACCTCTCACAGTGGCGGGTGAAGCCTCACACACAATTTGTTGCTCATCCAACAGGAAAAAACAAACGAAGTGGAAACTGCCACCTCTCGTGACCTGCTCTGCTCAAACAGTCTTGCAGCTGATTATGACTGCTGTGTTTAGCGCTCACCACTTCATCTACTCATGATTCTCCATAATAATATTGTAAAATTGCTGGTCACATACATATATCATCAATTTGCAACCTCTCGGCAAACCTCCATTTATGTACAACAATAGCCTACTCAACTTGTTCGAGTCCTTCTGCTGAAATGGATTTTCTGACCCTGCAACAGTACAAGAGAGCAACACCTGTGTTTCATAGTAATGCATCAAAACCATTTATCTGTCCGGTGGCAGAAAATTCCAAAAGTGCTAACCCTAAAACAAAATAAACACCAAATGTTAGTTACAAAGAGTGTGCATCTGTTAGCAACTTTGTAAATGTTTGCACAATTTGTTCACTGGGATGTTTGCGATCATGTAGGAGACCCAACAGTGACCTTCAAAAAACTTGTCAAAAACACTTAATGCTCTTATCTACAGCCAGTGCTTGGTTTGTCCATACTCGTCTACAATAAAAAATGGCAGTGAACCATGGTGGAAACAGTGAAACAGGAAATGTTTGTAGATATTTAAAAGAAAAAAAAAATCATGGAGATTCCAATGCCTTGTTGTCTCCTTCTAAAACCCAAATTACCATAAATTTGCCTTTAGATTTGAAGAGACATATCAAGGTAAGTTATCCTAAGTTGCAAACCACTAACTGTTAACCTGAGTTACCAGAAGTATCATCTGCAGCATCCTTAAGTAAAATGGTACAGCCCGTACTATCTTTATATTAAAAATGCATATACACAGTAGGCACACTTAATGATATTTGAGACTGTTGCATTAGGGAATACATTCGGCAAGTACTTTTACTTTTATACTTTACATATGTAGATAAAAGTGAGTACTTACTTACTTTTTTTTACCAGAGTGCATTTCTTGTCTGTTTGTTTACACTGTCACCGATGTAAAGTGTTTGAATACTTCCTCCACCACTAAACGTCAGGTGCCATTTTCAAGTATCTTGTATTACAGCTAAATAATAAAACACTGAAAATCAGCAAATATTCACATTTGAGGGGCCAAAAGCAGAGAGGGTTTGCTATTTTTATTAATTTTCTTCATTAATTAATTAATTAACTAATAGAATGGTGTTCATTTCTTATTAGTTTTAAGTAGTAGAAGTGCTAGCTAACAGTAGTAGCTGCAGAGAGTGGTGGGAATGTCATCAGTTTTGCAGATACTCAATCACAAACCAAAATATTGGATAAATTAAAAATTTGAGATGATTTGGCAAATGAAAAGCCAGAGGATCACCAAAGTTATTAAAATTTATCCTGAAGGGAACAGTTTAATCTAAGTGGTGACAGACAGACCAACACTGCGGCTGGTGAGACTGAAAAATGGCCTCAATCAATTCATTTGGGAAGGTTTTGTAAAGATTGTGGTTTCATGCTCACGTTATTTTGAAAGCCAGTTTTTATGAGCAGCAGACAGACCAATGATTGAAACCGACATTTTTTTTCTGTGAACATCGTCTCCAACCTGCTGTCTAGTCAACCTTGCAAAGGTAAAAACAAATATAGCCTATCTAGCAGAGCATCTGTGTTAAGGTGAGGTCTTCAAAATGGTTCACACAAAAAGTAAGTAAGAAAAAAAAATCCATCATCCTGACATGAAATCTTTTTTTCTTTTTCTTTCTTTCTTTCTTTCTACTGAGCAACATGTGACCTCCTTCCCTTAAAGCCCTTAAAGCTTGGCGCTGTTTGCAGTGAGACTAGCTGGTCAAACAGTTATGAGCTGTCGTGGCTGTCGGGTTAGTCCTCTGAGCAGGACTCACAGAGGACCATCTGGCCTCTGCTGTGGAAGCTGACAGCAGCTGAAAGAGCCATGTGAGAATATGACTGATGGATCTCTGCCCACGCAATCACAATCTGCCAGGAAAACGCTGTTCAAAGTGTGAAAAATGTCCACCGACACAGGCTTTTCCTGGATCAGGTGGCGAGGCAGTGGGAAAATGGGAAGCAGGCTGCATGTGCTGTTCACAGATAAACATCTGTAAGGGAACCTGCAGGTGGGATTCCCATTAGTATGCGTGCATAAACACTCTTTGTGTGTGTGTGTATGTGTGTGTGTTATCAAGTCACCTCAGCCCATTTGTTTATCTCGCACGTTCAACTGTGGTGGGAAATTATTTGTTTACAGGATACAGAATATTGAGATGTTCTTCAAAGACAGCTGAAGGAAGAGTGACGCAACCTGGGAGACAAATAGCTTGACATTTACGCACACATCTGTGAGGCCAAAACCAACACAGCAGCACACTCAGTCCCTGCTTTTTTGGAGAACAGGCAGTCCAATATCAATTAAAGCAAGATCACTCTGCAGACTCCAAGATGGCCTGTGGGAGTGGAGCAGCATTTCATTAAATCCAGCACTCAGCAGAGGAGAAGCTGCATTAGCCTGAAATACTCAGCTGGGTCATTTTTCAAGGTCAAGTACAGCACATGAAAACAAAAAGGAGCCACTGGTTTAGAAACAGGAACAGGAACATTTTCATATCATCGCCATCGCTGCTGCTCTGCAAATGTGTCTGTTGTGCGACCCTGATGTGAATCTGCACCACCTGACTGCACGCGTAAAAGCTGTAAGCCACAGTGAGCAGCTGTAAAGAGGCAGCAGGTGATGAACCTCGCAGCTCAAAGGGCAGATGATGTATCGCTGTCGACAGTCCATAATAAGCCTGCGTTGCGATGGATTGGATGTATGAATGTGTGCAGCCTTTGCTCTGGAAGAAGGCCTAATTTGTGTCAGTGCTGTCACAGCTGGCTGAGCCAGGATCTGCGCTGCACAGCTCAGCACACTGCAGTCCAGCTCGTGGCGGTTTGGGAGGCTAAAGTGCACATGGTGTAAACCACTGTGGGCTACCAGACCAAACTGTTGCATCCACTTATTCCAACCAACCTTCTGTTACAGCAGGACACCAGACCAGCTCAGTCAATTTGGTCTGTGGAAAGAAGTTAAAAAGAAGCTACATGAATGAAGTGTCATACAGAGCTGAAAGCACACAAAATCCCTTCTTTGGCTCTTGAAGGCTGATGCAGCAGCTGATTGTCACTTTATCTCTACACCGATAAGAACTTCATCATTTCACAACTGTGGCCACGAGTTACTTTGCATGATTCAGCACAAGATGATAAAATCTCATTATCTAGGAACTGAACAAGACCTGCTTTACTGAAGCCTGATGACACATAATCCACATTTTCTAAAGACTATTTAAGAATTTAACCTGAAGCTGCAACTGATCTATAATCATTACATCTTGGATTTCATTACATTCATATAGGCACCTGTCTTCAAAGTAAAAAGTCGTACTTGAGCAGGTTTTACTGCTAATGCTTGTTTACGTTTACTTGGATATAATTTCTGAATGTAGAACCTACAAGAGAATTAAGTAAAATATATTTCCCTTCACTGTTATTTTTGACACAGTTTTTTTTTTTAATTTGGCAGAATTGTCTGTTTCACACAAAAAACCCCCCTCATTTTGCCACAATCCTCCTCTTTATTTCAAGTAAGTATCTACTAGTTACTGTTTAATATACTGTAGGATTATAATAAATTTTATCTTGAGGAGGCAGTAGACTACATTTTATGATACCAAATAACTGTCATATTCCAAGTTAATCCACATGTATATTTAACTTTATTTTAAAAAGATATTAAGATTATGTACTCAGAAATATGTAAAAGTTCATCATCTTCAGATGTTATATTATTCCCTTCCTCTTTTAGGTACCATAACAAGACCTTTGCCACAGTGTTGTTGTTCTGTATCTGCCACAGCTGTGTCCCATGTTAATATGCTGCTCATATTTTTTGTGACTGGAATCTATAAATGACAAATTCACTGTGCTACATCAGTAAAGTCATTATAAAGTCAGCATAAACAAAGCTTCATCCTTTGAACTCTCACATAAATAAGAACAAATGAGACGCACAACATTGTCTGTCTGTTTCATAAAAGTGGTTATTTTAATTTCCTGTTCGCTCCATCATGTCTGTACAGTCCGCCACTCTTAACTGTCTGCTCGTTGTCACAGTCAAACATTTCCTTTCAATTGTGTTGACAGTTTTGTGCTGGAAGCTGCTCACAGTTCCAGTGAGAAACACAGAGAAGAGATTGCTTACATTAGTGGTCCCGGTTTCACTGTAACAACAGGATTTAATCTACAGGATTCGATCAGCAGCACACAACACTGAGAGAGGAGGAAAAAAAACACATTTAAACACCAAAAACCTCTGTTTACTTTTACATTACACACACACATACACACTCACTCACACACACACACACACACACAGACACACAGAGTCGCAATCGCTCAGCTATTTTGATTAAGAACAACCACACACTAACACCAAAAACCAACAGACACCAAAGTAACCTTACCTACAGTACAAAAATCAAAAAATATCTCAAAATATACAATTATTATTTACAGCTCAAGTATACACTCTTACTATAGATACTCAGTGTGATTTCATC
Organism: Acanthurus reversus; assembly: GCA_029823135.1. Classification (NCBI taxonomy): domain Eukaryota; kingdom Metazoa; phylum Chordata; class Actinopteri; order Acanthuriformes; family Acanthuridae; genus Acanthurus; species Acanthurus reversus. Next base: position 11,361,688 of record JAPXVT010000002.1, on the reverse strand, counting down.
AGAATGTACATCAATATGTACAGCTTAAATTGTCTTAGATACTATAAATATAACTATGGGTTTGGTCACATTAAGACTATTTGCACAGTTAAATAAATACACTATTACTCTACTTTTGTCAAATTAATCTCAGCAATTGAACTCAGTAAATCTCTAGAAGTTGCTCTGCAGTACATAATGCAATATGGCCGACACATGGACAAGATAAAGAGACCCTGGAGTTGGAGTAATAAATATCAAAAATCAACCCGACGTAAATGCCAATACCTTATTATTGAGCAAATATGAGAAGACATTTTAATACTGTGCAGAGAGTTTCAGTCGTGCTCAGAGGACCAGGTGTGCCTGGAGTAGCGTTTGAATCTGTGCATCATATACTGAAATTTTAGTGTCCCCAAAAGACTGTGTAAACTAAGTGACTGATTGATGAACTGATTATCAACATGTCACCTCTGACATGTTTCATGTATTTATTGTGCAGATCAATCTGTAACTACACCACAGGTGTAGAGTAAACAAATGGTAGCCTCATCCTTTACTGACCCCTTAGAGGAATCAGGATTCAGACCATAACTAATGTAATCTAGAAGTTTCATCATCTCTTTCACCCACACAGACACAGTATTTTTAACTCCCTGTCTGGTGAGATCGATTGCTCACTAAAACATTAAACTCCTCTGTGCTCATTTTGCTGTGCTTTCCTAAATGTGCTAAGCCAAAGGTGCAGGTGAGTTCAGATGAGTTCCCTCGCCTGAGTGTATGTGCCATTTTTGTTGCCAGTTGGCTGAAAGCATCTGGTTTCTTACACATTCTGTTTCAGCAGTTCTGTATGTGTTTGCATGCTAAATTCAAGTGATTTAACAAGTTAGAATGCAATGTTTGAAATGTTAAAGCATTATTCGTACATATTCTCTTGCAACAACTTGGAGATGGAGTTATCACTTTTCCTGACTGGTGTGGAAGGATCCCTTCATTTTTTCAACTGATTTAATTTTGAAAAGGTTCATGGGCACTACATTGATGCCCTTTACCCCACTTAATAAAGACTTAAACTAAACCTCTAAATTTTAACGATATGTGACAACAGACTGTTAAAGAACTTAAAAATCTTCAAAAGAGGGTTGGGTGGGTAATATAAAGGGATTTTATGGTAGAAAAGTATGGAATATTCACTTTAGTTTATGCACCACACAATACATCACAGCTACTGTAGGCGCCACTAAGTACAAGGTATTGTAGCCTGAAACCTGAGCAGATGCGTAGTCATGTTAGAGGCCACATGACCACAACAGCATACATGGGTGAGCACTGCATTATACAAAATAGGGAGGATTTATGCCATTGGTATGGAAGCATCATTTAACATTTGCACGATAACAGAGCAAAATTTAGTGCATGCAAACTTTTAAAGATGCCACAGTATAACTTGTTAAAATGCTCAAATTTAGCATGCAAGGACCTAAAGACCTAGTGTACCAACACAAAAGAAACCAGATGCCTTTCACAGACTTTCAGTCCTCTTTCTCTTTCTCTATAAAAATGTGCTCACATTGCCAAACAACCCAGATTCTGTGACAGCATTCTTGTGAAAAACTTGTAGCGTCCTCAAAGCTTTGTCACATCTGTACTGAGCCAACAACTCCAGGGTCTCTAAATAATTAAAGTGCTCAAGTGAATGAGACAAGACATTGCTCCAAACTCTACACAAACACGCTACTTAATCAGGAAAACGAAATGACAAAAGCATAAGGCAAACTGACAACAGAGATGATGTTCAGGCACCAAACAATGTGACTGACTGTGCTTCACACTACATCTGTTCAGTCTCAAGTATTGGTGTTGTCACAGGGAGGGGCCATCAGACGGAGAGAGCTTACTGGCTCCTCCACTGGCCAGCAGAGACACCCAGTGGTGAAATCTATGTATTACCACTTATTCAAAACATTTATATCACAGTACATTTTCCACATTATAACCCTAAACATACATTGTCATACAAGATTATACATTAAAAATTAAAAAAGGCTTTAGTTTTCACACCTCACAAAAAGACATCAAAGTGTAGTTTGAAGTGCTGATGAAATGATGTCTGTAATAGCTGAAATTTGAGGAATGTACAACAATTTAACCCAAACATCGTCCTCTCAGGGATGAGGTACGATAAATCCACATGGCAGTGAACCTCTTGCTCAGTGCACAGTAACAACATTAGAGATATATTCTTGTAGGACAGTGAAGTGTCTCATCTCTGTATTGCTGCACAAACAGCCGTGCAGGTGGAGCAGACAAAGCAAGGTGTCCGCTCTCCTCTTCCTCCTCCACATCAGAAGAGGACCCGTATCTATGGTGCGTTGCCACGGCTTCCCCTGGGTAACGCAGCTATTTTTAAAGAGCCAGGGTCACCAGGATCTCTCATTCAGCTGCAGACAACACACGGACGCACGCGAACATGCACATCTGCATATGCATGCACGCATTTTCAATCCCCTCTTGGATCTGCCTCTCTGACACACAGACAGATCACAAAATACAAGCCCCTTTGCTTATCTCTGCTCACGCAATGCCACCTCTGCCCTTCTAAGGCAGAAATTAAAATGGAAACGCTTGATTAAAATGATTGATTAAAAATGGAAAAGCTTTGTCTAGGCCAGCTGCGACTGGAACAGCGCAGATATGACGTGTGCAGCGCTGTTGGCAACGACTGCAGGACCTTGTTTGTCGAGGAGAAAGCTGTTTAAAAGAGAAGTGCTGCTCTGCGTTAAGGCTCAGAAATGCTCTCACGATAGCTGGCGTCTGTGCTTTAGTGCGTGCAGTGAAGAAATGGAGAGGTGGAAAGCTTTCCCTCATTTAGCTCTACTGCAGTGTATATACATGATTTGGGGTCATATCTCAAACTATTGCACAACACATATGTACAGTTTTCTATTGTACATAAGTAGGGAAAGTAGGGACAGAAGGAGATCCACAGTTTTATGAGAACCCTTACTTTGACTGGTTATTATTGCTGATGCATGATAGGCACAATAAACTTAAAGATATCATGTGCTTGTAACACTGTTTACAATATCAGAATCACTTATAACATACCGTTAAGGATGAGTTTGTTACTGTTAAGCTGTCAAGATGAGAAATGTTCTCATACGGTGATATAGATCAGGGCAAGATGGTGAGGTCTCCTTCCATCCTGTCCCCACGAATAACAATCCTCAACAACTGAGCCAGAAGAAAATGATGATCACCAAGATCCAAGAACATCCAGCTGCGTCAAAAATAACCTTCTCCAAACTGGTGTACACAAAGGATTACAGTCCAATACAATGTAAAGCTTTTCAACGTTGCACACACCTTAACCTTAGCTGGAAATGATCACAAACAAATCCTGTAACTGAGCTTTCTCAGCCTCATTTCCTGACCTTGTCCCTCTCTGTCTGCCCCTATAATACGTCAACAGATGGAAAAAGGTTGTCATATATAATGGGACTCCCACTCCCATGATGTCGTTATTACAGCTAGGGTCGACAGGAAGTTAGCAGCATGGATCCTACATTGGGGAAGAAGCAAAGAATCACAGGCAAAGAGTGGTGGAGCAGAAAGGGGTTATTGGGGGATTCATCTCTGGGGGTTAAGGTGTGATAAACGCTGTAACAACCGGCAATGGATTTTCTCTCCCTCTTCTCTGCCTCTGTCTCTCTCTCTCTCTCTCTCTCTCTCTCTGGGTTTAATGGACGGGGGGATCTATGAGCTCAGTGAATCATAGCTCAGACTCAGGTGAGCCGATGTTCTGGTAGCCAGTCTTGGTGCTGGTGCCATAGTTGGTGCTGGTCATCTCATGAGTGCCACCAGGGCCCAGGTAAGCCCGGTGGGCGGGCATCGGGGAAGGAGCCTCGCTGGGGTTCTTGCTGAGGATGAAGCGCTGCTCATCCTGCTCTTCGAGGTTGGACATGTCCTTCATCATGCCTTTGCGGTAGGAGACAGACAGCTTGTTGGAGCCATCCGAGATCAAGTTGAAGTGGCGGGCAATGTAGACGATGGGTAAAGGCAGCATGGCCACCACTATGAGGGCGTAGGCCATGGCCAAAGCCCAGGGAGGGTAGCTGTGGAAGCTCTCGGCGCCCTGGCAGACAAACAAAAAATAATGCAGAGGAAAGAGGATGAAAACTAAAAGAAGATGTTTAAAAAGAGGGAAGGAAGAGAACTGTATGTATGGATGAAAATCATGCAGGTGGGGTTGTGGTATCACTCCTTATTTCTTTTGCTACTGTTTTTTTTTTTTTTGTACAGACACATAAACAAGAGAAAATAAACTTGTACCTCTTCCTCCACCCAGGCATTGTATCCTGCCGGACTGATGGCCATCTCAATGATGGTGGCCACGATGAGCACCACCAGGACAGCTGGTGACACGTACCTCCACATGTAGTAATAGAAGGCGTACGGCCTGAAACCAAGCATGTCCTCCAAGTCCTGCATGAACCTGTGAGACAGAGTTCTCCATGTAAGTGTCTTTGCTGATGATGCCAGTGAGCAATCATACAATACCAGAGTCCTGGAACTTTAGTGAATTGCGACCACAATGCAGGTTTTAATTACAGCTGTGTTGCTGTAGGACAAGTCAAAATGTTTGCTGTGAAAAAAGCTCTTTTTTGACTCTACTGTGACCCCAGTATATATTGAAACTGATAAGAGTGAGTATAAACAGATCACATCGTTTCAAAATCTTATCTGACACAACAAAAGTCTACTGGCACCAAACATGCTGTCTAACAATGAATGACATCCAAATGTAACTTCAGTCTGAGTGACCTCTTAGTGCCGTAGATCCAGGCTACAGAGATGTTCTCCAGGATCACCACCACAGTGAGGGGCAAACCGGCCGAGTAGTCGTCAAACATGGTGACAAAGTAGTTCCCTGAACGCTGCACAAACAGCAGACCTAACAGGAAGGCTATGATACAGCAAACCACTGGGAAAGAGAAGAAGAAACATCCAGTCCAAAAAAGTCACAAATTTATCAAGTACAAGAGATATAAACAATTGAATTAAGACAGTGAGCTCACCACACAGGATCTCTTTGCGGATCTTGAAAGCATCCAGTATGGGCGTGGTGATGCCGGTCATGGTGCCAATCATGCTTCCCAGACCCAAGTTGATCAGCATGAAGAAGAACATGACAGACCAGAAGGGACTGGCAGGGAAATGAGTCATGGCCTCTGTGAAGGCGATGAACGCCAGGCCAGTGCCCTGAACAGCCTGGAGGGCAGAGAAAAAGAGATAGAGGGTTACAGTGGTCAAACATCTTCCTGTGGGAAAAATCACCAATTTAATTCCACTTCTTAGTTTATGTGCAGTCGTGTTCATTTCAGCTTGTGAACTCTCCCTGGTCTGACCTTGTTGAGTTCGTCCTCCAGCACACAGGCGTCCAAGCCCAGCTGGCCAAAGCTGTCTTCCTTCACCGTCTTAATGACGCCGTACATCTCTGCGTAGTCCTCAGCCGACAGATGGGAGAAGTTGATGTGAGGAGGGATGAGCTCTCTGCTCAGCACACCTGTGTTTAAGAAACCCAGGATTTTCTCTGCATTGCTGATGTGGAGAAGAAGAGTGTGTTAGTGAGTGAAGGTTTAGAGGAAATCAGCTGCCAAACAGAGACTGGTCATGTAGGGTTTGTTACTTTGTGACACACTTACTCGACAACACACTTCTCATTCATGATGTTTGCCTTGAACCCCAGGACAGCAAACACAACCAAAGTGGCAAGGATGGAGGTGACAAAGTTGATGATGGAGACCAGCGTTGCATCAAAGTGACAGTTGTTGTCACGCTTGTTGTAGCTGGAGAAAGCGATGACGCCTCCGAAGCCCAGACCGAGGGCAAAGAAGACCTGCGTGGCAGCTTCTCTCCACACCTGTGGCTCCAACATCTTTTCCAGCTGAAGAGAAAAAAGAGAGAAAATGTAACAGGTTAGTGATAAATAAAGACATATTTACTTTCATTTATCCATCCATTGTCTATAACCACTCAGCCTTTACAGTTTCACGGGATCCCAGCTGACATTAGGTGACAGGTGGGGAAACATCTTGGGCAGGTTGAAGGTTCATTACAGATAAAACATATTCAACTAAACACCAGTTCACACCTGCAGGCAATAGAGTCAAAATATTGACCTGCATGTCTCTGGACCTTTTGAAAAAGCAGAACCAACGCAGACATTTGGAGAACGTGTTAATTTGCATGCAAAGATCCCCAAACAATATTCATATATTTTAAATATTCTCTTTTTCTCTAATGACATTATATTTTTACAGCTGGTCCAACATTATATTTGTAAATAAAGTATGTTTTGTGCATTAGTTTCTGTTATCCCCCTTTAATTCTTCAGTATCTTTAAAGATGTTAAGAATGATATCAGAATCTAAAATGAAGTTCTGTGCGTTTGAGCAATACTCAGGCATGTAACTTTTTTTGTAATAACAGTCGATCAATCTGTGGGAACTAAAATCCAAAAAAATTAGTAAAAAGTGTAACTTCCACAAACAATGTATCTTACCTGCTCTGATATTCTTTTCAAGTTTCAATAATTCATAATTCATGCAACAATACCAGCAGAATTATGTGTAGTCCTGTTGAAATATCAACTGCACAATGATGTGAACCTTCAGCTCTGATTATGATCAGAGCCAATCTCAATTTAATGCACTAAATAATACTAACTTATGCACTACATCTATGGAGCTTTCTATCTTTCTCCATAATTCTACATATTGACCACTAGAGGGAGACAACAACCAAACACTTGAAAGGCCTTGGAGGTAAAGCAGCTAAACCATCAAACCACTTGGTGCTGAACAGCTTGCATAGACAAAATGTCCCTTATGTTAAATATCGGTTTAGCTAACAGTTTCTAAAAGAGTGGTCAGGACCAAAACAGCAGCAAACTACAACTGACTGCAGAATCTGTATTGTTTCTGTAATTTGCTTCTCTTTTGGGACAAAATAACCCCAGTTTTTCTCTCACCTTAGGGGTGAACATGTGAGCGATGCCGTCCACCGCTCCCTTTAGGAGCAAACCTCGAACCAGGAAACAGAAAAGCACCACGTACGGGAAAAGAGAGCTGAAGTACATCACCTGGGGGAGAGACAGAGAGTCAAGTACATCACACAGTGTTGCCATGGACACGCTTTTCTGAGGCCTCACACATGGAGGAGGGCCAAAGTGTAACCATGCACACACGCACAGACACACACACACACACACACACACACACAATGAATCAATCCCTAAACTGCTTGGTGTTTGCTTGGCACTGAATCTGTGAAATCTTACCAAATGTGAAAGGACTCCTGAAGGTTTGAAGAGATCAGTCAAAAATCCTTCCCACAGCATTTCGGGGAAGCATTGCAGTACTGACTATGATAATGGGATTACTTAGTTTAGTGTTTAAAAAACCGTGTCAAACCTTGGCGATCTGTGTACTTTCCTATTGAGAATGTGGGCTGGATGTTGCGCTGTGGTGCATGACTCACTCTCTGGATTGAGATTACAGGATGTTGTTGCAGTTGTTGCCAAACGGAGCGTTTTCCATCTGCATCCTGAAGTGGTCTTTGCATGGTTTAGTTTAAGCTTATTAATGTTGCATGTGTCTCTCTTCCATAATATAGATGAGATCTAAAAATACGCTGCTGCTGGTGAGAGGCTTTAGCATCTTACCTCTGACTGGAAAGCATTAGCAGAGTGAGTAAAACACTCACTGATGTGGATGAATCGTCGATTAAAAATAGAATTTTAAAGCTTTTGTTAAAATGATTTATTGTGGGTATCTTTGTGTAGTGGTGGTGGACAGCGCTCTACACTGTGGTAATCTCTATAGTTTGTAGGCTCGGCCCCTGCTGTAAAGCCGTGGAAACCCCGTACCTTCCCAGAGGACTGGATGCCCTTGATGACAGCCAGACAGACCAGGATCCAAGCCACCAGCAGGGACAGGGTCATCTTCCAGTTTAGGCCGCCTGTGTCTTCGATGGTGCTGGTAATGTTGAGAGTCTGGCGGTACCAGAAGTAAGTGGTGGCTGAGCTCTTTTCACACTCGGGCACCACGACTACGACAAAGGGAAAGGGTGGAAAATTAAGCGAACAGCGCGACAACAGTGCAGTCTACACATGTACAAAATCAGTGATGGACATCACAGGCGGTTACAGGATTTGCAGCTGAAATATATATTCTATCTTATCTATTAATGTAAACTTGGTAGGCTGTTTAATAATTTGTGCTACCTGGATAAATAAAGGTGTTTGAACTGCAGTGTTTCTTATCTTTTATAAGCCAGTGGTTAAAAAGTGCTTAGATATCTTGCTTCAGTAAAATTAACAAGAAACAGTTGTGCTGTTCTCCTTTCAAAATTTAAGTAACAGTGATAAAAATGTTTAATAAAATTACATTATGGGTAATTGTGTGTAAAATATTTCTTATTTAATTTTTTTTTCAGGGTGCTTTGTTTAGCTTTCTTGTGAACAAGTTTTTCTTTACATTCAGTTTTAAGTGCATTTTCGTCCCATCGTTTGCAATGCCAATTTTTTGAACATTTGTTTACATCCTAGTTAGCTTGAGATGTTCTCATTGGCCTTTGTTGGTTTATTGTTTATCTTTCTAATTTCTGTCACCTGTCATACAGGAATAGTATGAAACCATTGGTTGTAATGTGTATTATGTCACTAGACTGCGTGTGTGCCTGTATGCATTAAACAAGCACTCATTAAACTATCACTCCACAGGGCACCTTAAACTGCAAAGTTACAAGTCCCAGAAAGTGTCAGATCAATGTAGAAAGTACAATAGCACCAAGCAGAGGGAAAATACTCAAGTAAGGAACAAATACTTGTGCATGATTGCAAAATTCCCCCTCTGCACATAGCCTAACTAAATCCTATTGGATGCTCCACATTAACTCAGCTGCATTCACAAACAACCTGCCCTCAAATGCTAATGAAAGCTGATGCCCTTTATTCTGCCTGAACCTGCATGTGCCTCCAACCACAGGCTACCAACTGACATTGTCAGCCGGGTCATACCATCTGACAGGGCGTGTCGACAAAGCTGCTCTGTAGGATGAAGTAAAGGTCCATCTCTACTAAAGAGACAGCACAAACCCTTTTCTGTTAGCTCACAGAGACACTGCTGCTTGACTGCAGAGCCACAGCGAGGCAAGCTGTTTCGATGCAAAGACACGTTCTGCAGCTTTAATCACCGCCCTGCGCAGCACTGGCAGCCTGCGTGTGTCTGCATCTGCTGAGATACTTTGCTGAATGTGGAATTGTCTTGCAGGACTGCACTATTCATTTTTCCTCTATGTTGTATTGAGGGCTGTGCAATAAAAAGCTCTTTTGTATGAGTACAGATTCGGCTGTGTTGTGCATTGCATTATGTCGTGCACTCACTGGCTTGGGTTCCATTTCTCTCGATGGGGCATTCAGCCCAAGGCAGTGGATACTGGAAAGACTGGAAGAAATAGAAGATGCTCCAGCCGATAATCACGTTGTAATAGAGGCCCACAAAACCGCACACCTAAGTTGAAATGAGAGAAAAAAGCAATACCTATCACTCCTAAAAACATTCATTGTCTCACCACACAAATATACAAACACAGACAGCGTAGGGGAGAAACAGCACATTGAGGTGAACGCCTCCTCTTGAGTCAGGGCACAGGCACTGAACACACAGCTTAACTCTGAGTGTGTATGAATTATTGAGCTGTTTGCTCTCAGCAGCCAAGGCTGAGGTCCTCTATGAGGAAGTATTTATAGCTGCCGAATCTCCCTCTGCCACATCCAGGCTGCCACACGCCTCACCGCTCCCAGACCAGGCCTCTCCCTCCCTGTTTTTGCACCAGATTGATGAAATCACCGTCAGAGGGACTAACAGAAAGACTGATGCATTAGATCACTGGCTGACAAACTCAGCCACTGACTGTGTTTTAGGCTGATGTGATGAGGACATGATGGGTCACTACTCCTCCCAATGACGGGGATAGAATACGACATTGTGACTGTGATCGGCATTGGTCTTTGCATGCCGCTTGCTGTAAAACATCAAGAGGATGTGACACGAGCAGACAGAGGATGTCAAATAGACTGAGCTCTGCTGCATGTTTGTAGTCTCTGCACATGACATGTCAATCAGTGAGCATGAAAAATATGTTTCTAGATACAAACAAATTCAATAACATTGACTTGTTTTTTTCAGGATTTTGGTTGAATACACAGCGCCTTTCTTCTAGGTCTGCTGTAATCATGTGCTCAATAATTATAGTACCACGTTACTGTTTGTCATTTTACAAAAGGGAGCATAAATTGTCCCCAATAGGGTTATTAAAGGTAAGTTGTTTATTATTGCTAAGCAGATCAGCAATAAGCCATTATAAACTAATGAAAAGACCTTTATGGTTGTGAGTTTATGAGGCCACAAAAGGCCTCTTGGTTCATGTTTGTTGTATGTAATTGTAGCTTTGTTCATTGTTTTACAGCCTTACTGACTCTCTGTAAAGTGGAGAAATATATGTCATGGGTTTTTACACTGATAATAAGGCATCTAATAATAGTAGGTCATTAATTCATCAGTCTTTCTGCAGATGGTAGAAGTGCTAACACTTTAATGGGACATGTTTCTTTATGGATAAATGACAGAGACAGGTGAGTGGAGAGAGCAGCAGTCAACCTAAAGTTACTTAATCCATTACTTTGGTCCTGACTAAAATACCTGAACTAATTTTATAAAGACAATCATGTTTCCCAGAGAAGGAAGGCAAATGACTTTAGTGATCCCCCCTACGTTTCCACTAGTGCCACCATGAGGTTTACATTCGTGGTGTGAGTGAAATATCTTCTCAGCTATTGGATGGACTGCCATGACCTTAGATGAAGATATTCCTCTGTTGATGAACTACAATGACTTTGGTGATTTAGCTTTTCATTTAGTGCCATTATCACGTCAAAGTTTGAGTTTTTCAAACACTTTGGTTTATGAACAAATATCCAAATTGATTATAGCAATAATATTACACTAAGATGGTTGCCATAGTAAACATTAAACACACAACCTGGAGACCCCCAAAAATAAAGCTGTAAAGTAGGAGGAGCTATTTTCGTAGTAAAAGTCCCATTAGTATTTACTATAGAGAATGTCTCACGTGACTTGGAGTTGGAATTCTTTTATGGCTTAAATGAGCATAAGTCAGATCTAAAGAGGGTCCACACCACATTTCATGACATTCAGATAAAATCTGTAGGAGTTTGTTAAAGTACAACACATGGCAAATTTTGGTCATTTCCTGTTGCCAGTAGGTAGTGATATGACTATGGCTGAATATTGGCATGTGAATGGGTTCAGGTTGGAACTCCTACCATGCATGTAAAGTTTGATGCATATTGAACAATGTACAGCAAAGTTGTAAGCATTTCGTTTTCCTTGGTGAAATGCTTAAAATGGCCACCCTGCCACGCCCACACCATGACTCCAAAACAAAAGATTTTTAATGGGGCTGCAACTAACGATTATTTTCACAATCGATTAATCTGCCGATTATTTTTTTACGATTAATCGATTAATCTTTTATTTCATGAAATGTCAAAAAAATGTGAAAAATGCTCATCTCAATTTCCCATTGCCCAGTGTGACCTTTCAAATTGCTTATTTTGTCCCCAAAACAGCCCAAAACACCATGACTCCATTTTCATTACCATAAATGATACAAATAAGCAACAAATCCTCACATTTAAGAGGCCAAACTAGCAATTCTTTTTACATATTTATTTTAAAAATGACTAATTAATTAATTAATCGATAATCAGAATAGGTGTTGATTAATTTTCTATTGATCGATTAATCGATTATTCGATAATCATTGCAGCTCTAATTTTTAATAACTTTTGATCCCAAAGGGGATAAAAGAACACACAGCAATTTTCACAGGAATCCGATAAATTCCCTAAGAGGAGTTCGTTAAAATACACAACATGTAAATTGGCCAAAATGGCCAATTTCCCATTGAGTGCAGCAAATGGCCTCAAGAGACTTTTTTTGTAGGTCTGGGTATAATACATATGTTTAGCAAATTTCATACATGCATGTAAAAGTGGGCCGACTGACCAGTCTGCCAAGTTTCATGAGTTTTTGAGCATATTAAAGCCCTCAAAAAGCCAATTTATTTGAGCAGGAAAATAATAATTTCATCAGTTACAACAGGTCGTTGCACCGCTTTCTGTGCTCAGGCCCTAATAATTGAAATTGGTGGTCCTTTCATAAAACTTCATGAGACATTCAGAACATCCTGTGTTTCTATGTTTAGCATCATTGAGGATTTTGCTGAAATAAGAAACTGAAAAAAAAAACAAACAAAAAAAACCTGTTCCAGGCTCTAGTGGCCTCCTTCACTTCACAACTCTATGATAGCGAGTTGTAAAGTGTGACCAGTAGGATGAGTTAATTTGTCAAATGGGGCCATGTTTGCTCTTACCATCAGACTGGAGACTCCAATGCCTCCCAGCTGTGGGTAGACATAGTTCCACACCCCAATGCTGCCACGTCTGATCCTCTGACCCACTGCCAGCTCCAGGAAGAACAAGGGGATGCCAATGAGGAGGAGGAGAATAAAATAGGGCACAAGGTATGCACCTGAGACAGAGGAAGACAGAGGAACGAGGCATTACTGTAGAGGGTACAGCTGCTCTAGTTCTCTGAATGCTTAACATTTAGAATCTATATTTAGTGACGGACTTAAGCACATTGTAAAAACAGTACAAAGGACCCTGTTACATTCATTCTATTTTTGGCCTCTATTCTCTTTATCCTCTACTACTCTAATTTCACTCTTTCCACTCCCTCTTTTCCCTCTCACACTCCTCTCTTTCTCTGTTCTTCAATGCTGTCAACCTTCCTTCACCACTTCGTCAGACATTAAGTATCTTTTTAGAAGAAGTGACAGCGGAGAGAAAGCAGCAGGCACTCAACAACAAGTCACGTCCAGTCCAGCTTACGTCAAGACATGAATGGGCACCATGGTGACAAACCTATCAACAGCCAGAGACGATGGGCTCATAGCAAAGGACAGCTGGAGGGAGCGGCCCGTTTCCAGACTTAAAACAAATGAACATGACGTTTGACTCCATCAAAAATACCGATCGGGTTGTGAGTGGCTATTACAGCGAGCAGCAGACAAAGGAAACAAAGACAGGGACACAATGTCATGTTACACAGTGATATTACTATGTAGACTGTTAGAAGGGAATACTGTGTTGCTGATCTTTGATGTCTATTCTGAGCACACAGAACAGAGGAAAACAAAAGTGTCAGTGAGGAGATAGGTAGCTGCACTTTCTTTGCTTTTTTTTACCTCATACATTTGGAGTATATACAGTATATAT
>JAPXVT010000002.1:11238102-11250928 GCA_029823135.1 Acanthurus reversus | reverse complement strand
ACTCCTTTAAGTTACACACTGTCACAAAGGATTGACAAAACACTACAGAGTTAGGTGAGTAAATCGCACAGCACACATCTATCCAGAAGGATATAAAGTTAAAATAATGTTGGGAGCAAATCAAAAAGTTACACAACAAAATAAATCCGAAGAAAACACGAAAGGAATGAAGCACACCTGTAACCTCTGTGTGACAAGAATTCAGGTTAGTGGCTAGTCCGAGCAGTGATAGCAACAGGCACAAACTGTGAGAGATGTTGTGATTAGGCAAGCATGCTGAGTTACCTCTTATGCTGATTTGGTAGTCTGACTGAAGGCTGTGGAGGTGATGAATAAATGCAGGGGACCTATTCTCTGAGTGTCATTCTCAGGTTGGCTGAAGGGCACTTGGAACTACGGCTGCATCAAGATTAGCGTTACACCTGCAACAAAAACAGTGGACAGTGATGAGTGAAGTAACAAATGACACAAATACATGAGAAACTAGAATTACCGCTTCCACCAAGCAGAATGTTACGGTTTACATCCACGTCTTCCCAGACTCATACAACATATGTAACAAAGACTTCTTGAGAATTTAATTAAAGGTATGAAGTGTATTAAGTCTGGCAAAATAGAAGTAATTGAAATATATGATTACAGTGAATAATTTCTAATTTAAAAAAATATGCTCTCTTAACTTAGACTTGCACTTGGTTTCTACAGAGGAGGACAGAGGACTCACAGAGAGCTTCGCCACATGGTGCAACAACAATCACATGAAGCTTAATATCAGCAAACTAGTGGGTTTGTGGGGGACTATGATGCTTCAAATATGAATATTGTTGCCAAGAAGCTGCAAATTCTAAACTGTAGATGCTTTACACACATGCTCAACGCTGCAGCAAAGACATTCAACAATCTAAAAAATCAGCAGAGTCTCAAGGTGGACACCCAAAATTAGTGTCATCAATTTCATATCTGACCAAAGGTGAGATATGCTCACAGACATCACTTCTGTTCCTGAGTTATGGTGCCAAATAAAGACCAAAAAAGCGTTTTTGCAAAGCATTTTGGTGTCACAGTAAAGTTCCCCTTTGATCTCATGGATATCAAATGTTATCATTTAATTATTATCACTATTTTATCCTTCTTGATTTTTTGTTTGTTATACCTAGACACATGTATTGTGAGGTCACATGACCTTGCACTTGACCTCTGGCCATTTCATGTTTGAGTCTATGTATCCCCCCACACACCCTTTTCTTTCTTTCTTTCTTTCTTTCTTTCTTTCTTTCTTAACTATATAAACCTAGCACACAGCTGCTAAAGGGACATGGGACAAAAAAAAAAGAAGAAAAAAATCTAAAAACGTGAGCTGTGAAAGTTGGCTTTTGGACCGCTTATAACTGCGCATTTGGATACGTTTCTGTCCTCTGTGTGCAATGTGTTAATGGACCCGTTTGCTTTGTGTGCATGTTGTCTGCTGTGTGGACAGGCGCCCGTTGATGTTGGTTCTAAGAAGGGCACATTCTTTTCCTGGCTTCAACGAATATGCCGATGATGATTTCAGTACGTATGTGTGTGCATGGCTGTGTGTGTGCCTGCACTCCTTATGTCTGCGCTCTGTCACTGAGCTAAAGGGTTTATAAAATGAAGTCCCAGGTTAAAATATAGTACAACTAACTCCAGTACTGTCATTTCCACACACAAACACGAGCCAAAAAGCAGTGGATGGTCTCGCCAGATATCAGTTCAGCAATCAGAGACTATCTTATGCACATGCAATAGTTTCTGCTCCGTAACACAGTGTGCAGTTTGTTAAGATATTTCCACGTCCCGTGAACTGGAAAGTGGACGTAGTGTTTCAGTCAGCAGTCTGGCCTAACGTGTGTAACACTGAGAAGAAGTTTGCATTGTGCTTTCGCCGCAAATTGAGTTAGCCAGATGTCCCTCCGTTTTTGACTGCAGGCTCTACCTACATCCTAGCTGAAAGGGAAAGTGTCCACACCGGCAAAAAAGTCAGAGACCCCCCCCCCCTCCTCTGTCCACAGCTGTGCTTCAAAAAACCTACCTAACAGCTTACAGCTTTAAAGGGTCAACAGCCTTATCCTGTTGAGGCACATTCTGTTTTGTTTTCGTGCACAGCATGACTGAAACCTGTCAGAAAACTGTGTGGCATGAGAATACAAAGTTTGACTAATGCCATAAATATCAGTGCTATGAAGCGCACTCATTGACATCTTTATTGAGTTCAAACACTGATGAGCGGCTCTTTAAATCCTCGACTTTTTTTTCAGTTTTAAGATAACAGCTGTCACTTCAAAATCTGCACAGACATGTCTTAAAAGTTGTAACCACCGCCAAAAAAGCGGGTTATTGTTGATAGTGTCATTCAAGGGGCCTTCCACAAAGCTTTAGGGCTAAGACATGCAAATCAGCTTCAAGGTGGAGCACGCCAATTGTGCAAAAAAAGTGGGTCAAACAAAGATCTCATTTCCAAAATAGTTACTAATTTCCCTCCAATGCCGGAAAAAACATTCAGATCTGCATTGTGTAAAAGTCTGCAAAAGGGGGTAGTTAGAGAACACACACTACATTACATATGCTGAGGTCACTGTCATAGATCTGTTATATACAGTATGCAGAATACACCATGACTGCAGAGCGTTAATTCTCCTTTTGCTATATTTTTGTTCTCAAAATGTTATACTCTGGATATACCCTACATGTTTGCAAGTTTGAAAGTATGAGTTTACCCACACATGGTCATTAGAGATAGCGGTCCTGTTCAGACTCACCAGGAGTGAGCAAGTGTAAATTATAATCTTATCAATACAGTTTAAAGCTCACAAAAAAAAGATACTCATCTATTTACAAATTAAAAACATCAGTATTTTGAGCATGTTCCAAACCTGCCGACAACCTGCTGCTGTGCAGACTGGCAGCTAAAGAGATGACACTGTCAGCTGAGCGACTCTGTGACAACTTGCATTTATCCATGGCTCCACAACACTGAGAGAGCAGAATTGCGTTACTCTAAACATTTGAGCTACTGCAATTATTGACACACTATTTTTCCAGGCAATTTCCTCTTATGCATCTGTTTATTTTTAATTTTCTCTCTGTTTTCATCATATTTTCATTCATCAAGGTAACACAAGCTCTAAACCTGGAGCCTCCAACTAGGATCACAGCACTGCGTTCTGAGGGAAAACAGTCATTCTGAGGAATTGTGAGATTATGTAGAAAATGCAAAGTGTTTAGCTGAAAGCATTCGGCTTAGCGCACGGAGGCAGACGCACAGCCGTATTACTGTGGGGAGAAAACAGTGAAGTCTTACCGTGTGCAGCTCCGGATTAATTGTTATCTTCACTCCACAGGCCTGTTGCATCGTGCCCCTCACTCAACTCTGCACTGCTGGGAGGAAAAGAAAAGGGTCGTTCAAACAGATGTGAGAATTCAGGCGCAGGCACCTCAGAGGTGAATTCCAAGATGACATCTGTCCAAAAGTGACACAAAATCTTTACTGACGCAATGTGGGTAATTAAGTTTTACAATAACTGTTCAGGGTCACAGAGCACATCACTTTGAAGGATAACTGGATAGCTTAAGTTTTCAGAGAGGTTGCTATCAAAAATATTGCACCTATAAAGAAAATGAATTACCATCCAATCTAAATATATTTTTTGTTAAGTCATCTCATGTGTTATGTAAAAGTGCATAAAAAAATAAGTCCATACCTGCAATCCCCCTCAGTCCTCGACGCTCTTTTGACCCTATTTTCTATTAGTTAAATTTGACGCGTAATTTGGGATTTTCTCGCTCTGGAGTTGTGCGTCCCAGAAAGCCGTGCGCGTCACCGGTGACGGACTTTTCAGCAGAGAAAAAATATTGTGGGACCTTTTTCCCCGATGATGAACGTGCCATAACTTTGCCTCTATGAGCGAGTCCCTCTGAGTCGCATCTCACATTTCAGCCCCAACATCGCTGGCTGTGCTGAGGAGCTGCAGAGAGCAAAGCCTTTACGGAGGAGAGACACGTGACTGAGACGTAGCAGTGAACCTCATCTGCGGGCTCAGTGGAGAGGGGGGAAAAAAAGCTCTGCGGTCAAAACATCAGAGCCTCCGCAGACTTCACTCAGAGCCAGTTAAGGCATTGCGCCACCAAGACGCAATGCAACCTGCACCACAGACAGGGAGCTGTTTTTTTTTTATGGTTTGGCTGCTGCAAGGAACGTCTCCGATCATTCAGAGGGAAATCTCCTAGTTGCATAAATACCAGCACACACCTGGCACTCCGCCGTCACTTCCTCATATAACAAGCCAGTGGTTAAAATCTGTGCCAGATTATTTCATAAAATGTGACACAAAGTGTCCTCATAGAAGCTCGTATTAATGATTGCAAAAACTGAAACACGATCTTTTTTCATTTCTGGAATGACTTTCTTGCACCTGCCGAAAAAAGTTAATTGGTTACCACGAAAGACTGAACAAAGGAGAAAATAATGAATACTTAACACAGAAGAGAGCAGCACAAAAGTCAAGTTAAACTTTATTAAAGCTTGTTTTTCTGTGTATGACTGCCTTGGATTTAATATGGAACAAAAAAAACAACACAAGTGGCATTAAAAACATGCCTACTTTTTGCATGACATAAATAAAATTGCATTACTGACAGGACAGATTGGTGTGATTGGTGCTCTATATGTTGATATAACAGAAAGGAATCACATTCCAAGTGTTAGAAAGTTGCCAACCATGTTTCATATGGGATTCAAATGTACAGAAAAAAAACCAACAGACAGAATCTAAATTTCTCAAACTGAAAATCCCTTTCAAAGTTCATTCAGTTTGTGTGTGTGTGCTTGTGTGTTCATGTACATTTCTTTCAATAAAATTACTCCTGTTGTCTTCATGATGCTATCTTGTGAACTGCTACTGTGATGGTCCCGTGACTCCTCACCAAAATGTTCCTACAAAAACAAACAAAAACATTTCACTCAGACAGTCACCTGATAAACAATAATAATGCAGACAAATAAGAGACTGGACAAGACTGACAAATATATCATGTATTAACCCCTGACTTGTAAATCATGTCAACCTGTCCGTCATTTAACTGCAATATTATGTACAGGATGCAGTTTGAAAACAAAAACTATGATTACTACAACTACTACTATTAATAACAATAATAATAATAATAATAATAATAATCTATTTGTATTTTTTAGATTTGTCTGGACCAAAGCACCAAGTTGTAATTGTATGACTAATCAATACTTCCTTCTTTTACCAAAGTCCCTAAGCATGCATTATTATTGTAGGTGATGTTATAACTGTAACAATTGTTTATATAATGATCATCATTATCATCATAATTGTGCCACTGCCATGTACAAATGCTGTTTAACTGGATATGTAAACCTGTCATAAACAGAGTTGTTTGTTTATTTGTTGCATAAATGTCTTGTTTTGTTAAAAAAGAAATTTGCCTTCAACATTTACTTGAGTTCAACTGAAATATCTTGACCTCTGTGGTCAGGACAGGCAGTGCTTGACCAGTCAGAGCTAAAAATATAAATCAATTGGATGATACCGAAAGTGGTAGTTATATTATTACATCTAATCTTAGAACAGAACCATAAAGGATCTGATATTGGCTGTTTGCACTCTTCTTGTAATCTGCTGCCCTCTTATGGCCACATCAGGCTATTGTCGAGTACCAGCTGATGCTACCCATCATTTTTTGCCTTTTTTCATGGGTGTGACCATGTCCCACTGACAAAGGCTGAGGCTCGTGAAGCAGAGGAAAAAAAACAGCATTTTTCAGAAGTTCCCACACTGTGGATACTCCTGGGATCTCTGACAAACACAAGAGTGTTTGTCAAGCTGCCTTTCACTCACTTTCTACCATCGTGATATTACAATTAGGTTGCATGCATTTTTATAAGTATGCATGTACATATATGTGTAAAAGTGTATGTAGCATCATTACTGCAAAATAATAATATAATCACTCATTTTCTTTTCTTTCTCAGCGTGTCTGTGCACACTTAGGCAGGACTCTGCAGTGTCACTGGAGCGTGTCAATGTGGTTAATGATAAACAATTAGGAAATTCAAAGACAAGTAGCTGTTTTAGATATTCTTCTTCAACACTGCACAATGGATGTGTTTTTTTTCTATCAGTTCAAAGGAATAATCTTAGTACATCTTGGGTAAAGTGCAGAGAGCTAACGATGTCCAAGCAGAGTGCAGCAAGATGCAGGTGAGAGACTTCCATCACACTAATGATAACAGGCAAAACAAAGTCACTAAATGTTATGTTTTGGTCTGGTCCCTGTAGTAAACAGCTGAATCACACACTGAATTGGCTCTGCTCTCACTTCTTTCAAAGTCACATGCCACTGCTTGATCTCTTCTTGTTGATTATGGATGTAACAGCCTGTCACATTTTGTTTTGAAACTTAATATCTGTCTCAGGCATTGACTTACACCTTGTTGACAAACACTGCAGGCTACAAGTCACAAAACAACTGCAGGCTCATCATACACAGTAAGATACAATCACTGTTCTGTCAAGATTTTTAACCGTTTTCCGATTATAATGAGTACAACAGGTGTTACAGTCACTGATACTCATGCACAAGGTGGTATTTTGTCCAGAAGGTGGCAGCAAAGCTGTGCAAGTGGAAATAATTTTTTCTGCCAAAACTCAGAGCGCAGCCTCAGGTACAAACACCTCTCAGTCTTTGATTTTAGATCTTTTTCAACATTTCTTCCTCAATTTATTGATTGCCCTAAGTATAAATCAAACACACTACAGTCAGACCTCCTAAATGAACAGAGATTGAGAAAAGGGAGCTGAAGCAGTCAGTCAAGCAAAAAAGACAAAAGGTTGTGTCAGTGCTCACCCTGACTCAGACTCCAGGCACACAGTCGGAGAGTCTGTTGGGTCTCGGGTGAGAGCTGCAGCTTGTTTGGCCAAAACAGACACAACACCACCATGTTCATCAGACAGGGAGCCACGGCCTGGTGATCGGGACACACAAAAGAGTGTTATTGTACAGAAATCAAGAAATGTCAAAACAAGCACTAACAAAACTCCCTCCTGAAGTGCATCCATCCAACTATAGATTTATTGTATTTGCAACTTCTATGTTTGTGTCTTTAAAGTTGAGAGCTACACTTAACATTTTAGAAAAATCAACATATTTTTGGTTTTGGCACATTGATCGAAGACACTTGGATCATATTTTCATTTTATTTTTCAATTCCTAACCTCTCTGTTGTTCACTGTTCTGGTATTGTCATAAAAACAGACAGAAATTCACCGTAAATTCAACTTCAGGTCATTATATGTCTGTGCAGTTTATCACATGTCAAATTTATTTTACAGATGCAACTCTTCAGCTATCATTCTCAAACACATTTATGATAACTTAACCCTTAGGGGCAAAATTAGGTTTCATGCAGACACCACAGTTATTGAATGCAGATCAAGCAGACATCAGAGTCCGACAACAGCATGACTCACACAGAGGGGAAGATATGACTGTTATTGTTTAGGATGTGTTTGGTGTGGGAGGTGGACACAGGGAAAGAGCGGAAGGACAGAGTCTTTCCCTCATCACTGAGGAGTTTATTGTTTCTTCTTTAGGATCACAAACAAAAAATAATGCATCTAAACATCACGGCAGGGAGATGGTTTGACAAAAAGCAGATGAAATGCTGTGATCAGAAGTGCTGGATGGTCAAACAGGTGCCTAGGGATTAACATTGTATTCCTGTTCATTTTTTAACAATTTCTATTTGCAATCATTAGTTGTATTGGGACATGATTTTTATTTATTTATTTATTTATCTGTTTGTTTGTTTGGACAAACATTTCCATCATATGTAAGGTACTTACTTTGAACAGGGGTCATATCTGGCAGGTGAACAATGACAGTAAGTACACTGTTGAAACTGGTGTTTTTATGAAGCATTTTAAATGTTTTGTTTTTCGTGATTTCATGGAAGCTAACAGCAAATTGCTTCGGCTTGAGTAATTTTAGCTACTGACTGGTAGCCTGATTCGTACCTCTGTCCAAGGCCAACTTATTATGATATATTTATAGAAAAAAAATCCCGAAAACAACAACAACAACAAAGTTGTCAGTTGATTCGACGTTGAAAGAAAGTCAAAAGTTTTGAAACATTTTTCTCAAGGTTGTTCAGTGGTTTAGATGAAGCCTACACGTCATTTCTTCTCGCCTCACGCCAGAGGTGACGCCTATAGACCCGCCGTTGTGAGTCGAGTTATTGGTCGATTAAACTAAAAAGTTCACAGGGCTCAGAAAAAAAGCGAGTGATTACTTACAGCCAAGGTTGTGTCCCTGTTGATCCGTGCAGAGCACACCGACGACTGCTGGATTTTTCATCCTGCCAACATCACAAATAAAGAAATCGGTCACAACATTTAACCTCCAGATTAAAACAATCTAATATTAACTTACGTATCATCAAGATGTTGCTCGAGGGTCGACTCCATAATTAACAATCGCAGATAGATGCTAAAATCAAGTTTGGAGTATGTTTTGTTATTTTGGTTGTCTGCTTCCTCCGAGTTTCCGGATGGTGTCAGCTGACCGTCACGTGCACTAAGGGTCCCTGTGAGGACAAACTACACGAAGCGCGGTAAAATGATAAACAGGACTTGCCAAGAAGCGTGACTGTGAGGAGATTTATGTTCATAGAAAACTTATATCTACACTGGGCTACGGGGGCACAGACAGGCAGAGAGAAAGAAAGAGAGAGAGAGAGACATTTGCCGACATAATATGGACTTAATCATTGTCTGTTCTTCACTGAACATAAAATATTGCATTAATATCACGAGTTCAAAACAGGAGCCCTGTTTTTCACATCCTTTTGTCGATGGATTTTGTTGATGTCTTTTCTTTAAAAGTAAGCTGGAGGCCACCGTCTGGGCTCAACTCCCTGCATGATTTCTGCCACCTGTCAGACGTTGAGGCTTCACTGCTCCTGCTGACGGGGCAGGAATGGTTGAATGTAATTATGTGGCTGCTGCATTGGAGGAATCCATCACCTGTGCAGCAGCAGCAGGGTAATGTCCTGCTGGCTAACTCATCGAGTCACTTGCTGTCTTCTCTTCTAATTCTGCCTTTTCCTCTCCTCTTTGCTCACTCATATTTCTCTTCTCCCAATTTAAATCAGAGCTCGGACACTTCTGCTGACAACCTGCTTCCCATCACCGTCCAAGCATGCTCATATGCAAAAACATGTTCCAGTGCTGGTTTATACATGCAGAGTAGGAGAGGAGGTGGGCATACAAACTGTACTCCATTATTTGCTTATAAGGCAACTTTTTGACCAAAGTAAATCTTCAAATGAGGTGAACCCATCATAAAGATCTGAGTTAGTGTATTTTCACCCTGAGATATACTGTGTTTTGGCTAATATGATGCAGAAATTTTTACTATCATTGATATTTATGTAATTTAGCACAAATAAGTTATAGGGGTGATCCAGGTTTTTTTAGCAGTGGGGTTGTGTGAGGTACTCCATAGTGAGAGCATTAGCTTCAGTAGATGGCAGTCAGCACTCCTCCCATTTGGAGACACAGCAGAGGAACTGGTTTAGGAAGCTAAGAAAAGAGCAGCTATGAATGGGGACAGCAGCAAAACACATCATAGCCACCCACAAAAAAGCCACACCTTAAAAGAAATCAAACTGTACACAAAGTTTAAAATACTTTCACAGCTTCATCTTGCTTCCAGACATCCTTTTCCAACAGAAACTAAAGCAGGTATATCACTCAAAAAACCCCACCAGACTTTTTTAACACTGCCTTGATCAGTTTGTCTGTGTTACTGCAACACTGACTTTGTTGACTCTGAATTAATGGCTATAAAGAGATCATCACTGGCTGTATGGCTTAGGTTTCCTGTTAAAGAATGATGTCTCAAAGCTCTGAAAATACTCTAAGTAGTGTTCACTTAAGCTGATATGGATTTTTTTTTTTAGGTAGTTAAAATGTGTTTTGTTGCCGTCTCCCATCCTCTGCAGTTGATTGCTTGGCCTCCTGCACCAGCACTTCCTTTGCTTCTCCTAACTGGGGACGTGCAGACCACCATCTGCTGTAATGCACTGATGATGGAGAAGTACCTCATACAACCACACTTCAGAAAACCTGACCCATCCCTTCAATGTTATTCATATTCCGTAGCCATTAAGTGTCACTGTAGCTTAATATGCAGTGTCAGAGAAATGTATTGAGAAGGAGTATTCCGTATTTGCACAGGTTTTTAGCATTTTTATCAAATTATCTTCAAATGAAATAAATGCAAATAGTGAATGAATGAAAGAATAATGAAAGAAGCATAATTTTAGACCTGAAAATCAACAGAACCAAGTTATTCCTTTATTCAGGAAGACCACATCTGACAGATTCTGAACACATCGATATTATAAATACACACCAAACCAATACTTAAAGATCATTACACAGACATTACAAAGTAACTTTTGTGACAATGCAGAAAAGTTTTCAACATTAAAGGCGTTATTCTCTCAGGGTGGATTTACTGCTGCTTTGCTAAAATGGATGACAGCTGTCACAGTACATGGCATTATGGCCCACGTATCCCATAATAAAATAAGGAATATTACTTTCCAGCCTCAGTGTGACCAGTCCAGTTGATGAGTCAGCCTGTGGTAATTTCACTAAACTAGTTATTTATCTTTGATGCTGATTTGTCTTGGCCAGAATGCCTCAGACTGACAAATAACTCTGGATTTCTTGGCAACTGTGCCCTTTTTCCTCTAACAGAGGTGTCATACTCATTCAGTTCATATGAATGTCATCAGTAGTTGAGCAGCTTTTCAAACTTTTCGTTTTAACTTGCAACACTTGAGTCATGAAAGCTCTGTCAAATTATGCTGTGAGCAAATGTATGGATAAACCCAGAAGATCTACAGGTAGAGGGGACTCTATCCTCCAGCAGCTATCGTCAGGATGATGACGAGGCTTCTGAAGAGAGGGCGTGGGGACATCTCAGACATGAGGAGAGAGGAAGGGAGGGAGGGGAGTGTTGGGTGGGGGTCGTAGGTGGATAAAGAGAGGGAGAGAGTGTGGCTCCCCCCTCTGAGGAGTTGGGAACCTTTATGACTGACTGGGGAGCCAGTGCGAGGCGCCGGACAGACCGTTAACAGCTGTTGTCCAGTGTTGGTGCTGTTGAGAGAGTCCAGTTCTCCAGTTGCTGTCATGGGCTTTAGGGCGTTGCTGCTGTCCTTCCTTCTGGTGTCTCTGAGCTGGTCCAGAGGAGCTGTCATCACTGGGGTGAGAAAGAGGTTTCTACTCTGCTCCACATTCTTAAGCCATTATTGATCTCTTATTAATTTATTAAATTCTTATTTAATTTGTTTAATAGCTTGTTTTGGGGGTTTTTTGGGCAAACAAAGAAAAGCAGCAAACTCTCAGACAGCAAATGTTTTGAACTTTTGCTGATAAAAGATTGAAATGACTGATTTTGTATTAGAAAACTGGAATTTCTTTAACTGAATATGTTTTATGGAAAATGTGCTGCACTTGTAATCAAAACTCTGGACTTTGTATTTACCATTATTAACCCTTGCCTTTTGTTTTTTTGTTTGATGTTCTCATATTCAAACTATAGATATGCAAAGAGAAAATCCCTCTTTTCATGCAGACAATACAGTTAACTTTTTGAAAAATATTTTTCTAAAATTTGATTACACATGACTGACATACAACCGCATCCTCCTCCGCTTCCATTGGAAAAATGAGAGGAAATGATTTCCGTCCTCTGATTGATATTCATTTGTAAATGGATTAGAAAAATGACAGGCAATGGATAAAATGGGTTTCACTGTACACATGTCAGAGGCCCCCCCACCCTTTTTTTATTTTTTATTTTTTACATCTGTTTTTCTGTGTTTAGATAAGAAGGAAACAGCAGACACCGTGTGCACAGTATCTAAAATATTAGCAGTGCAGCATTTATAAATGCACATACACATGAGAACAACACAACATGTGCATTATGCATACAGTATTCACAGTAAAATAAGGTGACAGTTGACATCTAGCATAAGGTATACCATAATGTTTGTTTCAAGAATATTTCTCATCTAGTCTTTAGATAATCAAAGAGGGATTTTGAAGTTTTCTGAAATTTTACTGAGTTTTTAGTTTAAAGTGTTGCAAGACATCCTTGATTGACATAACAACAGTGGGAGGTTGTGCCTGTTTCTTGTTAATAGAATTATTCTGCATGCTAGAGGGAATGGCTATTAGCATAAATGTAATTAAAACTGATTCACGTGGCATCAAAAGAACTCTCCCTTTTTTCGGCCATCCTGCTCCTTTTCTCTTCACTCTTTTTGTCTGTACCTCTGCATCGTCTCATCTTTCCTGCAGGCCTGTGAGAGAGACGTGCAGTGTGGTCTTGGTCTTTGCTGTGCCGTCAGTCTGTGGCTGAGAGGGCTGAGGATGTGCGTCCCACGAGGGGTGGAAGGAGATGAATGCCACCCCTTTAGCCACAAGGTGGGGAGAGATGTGATGTCAATAATCTTCTTCATGCATCAAACTCTCTGCAACTCACACGCACACACACGCACTTTTTTTTTCTCCCTCGCCCTGCACTTGTTTTCTGCGTTGGTGGAAATTTAGATTATATCAGCTGCTGGCAGGTTGGCTGAAGCTTTAGCAAAGCTGCTGATAACTGCAGAGGCTATCGATCTTTCCCACAGTGAACCGTAATCAGAGCTATTCATCACACCTGGAGATGGTAACACTTACTTCTGCTAACACCACAT
>JAPXVT010000002.1:11104104-11120712 GCA_029823135.1 Acanthurus reversus | reverse complement strand
CTCTTTATTTCTACTGTGTGTGAATGGTCTCTTAGTCTTAACAGTTACCTTTGAAATCTTCATGGCTGTTTTCAACTGTTTTCCCTCTTCACTGTGAAGAGCAGTACAAAGATGAAAGTTGTTTTGGTATCATCTGTGTTTTTGTAGCAGTTTTCAGTCAAGGAGAGGTTGCACTTTATACTGAAAAACATACTAAATGTGACTGTCTTTGTAACTGCATGCCTGTCTGTGGTTTGTGAAGATATTAAGTATTTTTTTCATTCAGCACCTGTGACACAGTGTTTGTAGTTATTGTTAGTTCAATGCTGCAGATAAATAAGTGTAAAACACTGTTCAGCAACTGTCTAAATAGTTTTAACCCATAATTTTTCTAGTAACAATACAAGTATAATTGTTGTGGGGGAAGAAGTGTCTTAAATCACGTGCAGCTCTGTTGATCAGCATTATTGCTTCTGATTGGATTTCAACAGTGGCCTAATGTGTGTTTCATAAAGGTTTTTGTTCCCCATGGCAGGCTTTGACTGCATATGCCTAACCCAACTCCAAAAGTGAGAAGTCTGTTTCAATTCAGTTTCTACATAAGGTGACATAAACCAGCAAGCAATGTGCAGCTCAGCTTTTTAGAGTTAAACAGCTCACTCTGGTGAAAGTTACCCGTTTACTGACAGAACTCTAACTCATGCAGATCAGTGAGCATTGTTTAAGGGACAGTTTGCCTTTTTTATTTGGTAAAAGTACATCTGGTTGTTTTATTAAAATAGCCTAAAAAAAGACACATTGAGAAATAATTAACACATTGCCTTTTCTATACATTTTTGAAGAAAGTGAAGGGAGAGATAATGCTAAATGACATGTTAGTGTCTGTTGAATACAGGCTCCTTGTGTGTGAACTATTTCCTTAATAAATGACTCTTATTTGCAAATTGATGTTCCTTGGTGTCCTCTTTTCCATATATGTATACAAAGAATTCACTGATGTGTCCCGTTGCAATGCCTATGTTCTCCCATAAGATGGCAGTAGTTTGTTAAGCAAAATTTCAGCAGCTGTCTTATGTCTTGCTTCTCTTTTTGATATGGTTTTAGGTTTATGCAGCAAATCTGATTTCTGTGAAAAATCATGTATATTTGGTACCAGCATGCTGAGCAGCAATGATTCAGCTCTGAGCAAATCCATTGTCCCTCCACAGTTTTTATATTAATGCAAATTAAGATAATAAAAATGTCATATGACAGAAATTACCTCATACAGAACCAGACCGGCTCAGTCTGAAAATGATTAGACACCTGCAATGCTCTTAATGTGAAAGTCGAGCTCAGACCCACTTAAGTCATCTGTACTAAAACTGTTAATTTTATTGTGAATGCTGCGTTGCCTGAATGTAGAGCAGGACCAGTTGTCACTTATTTTAGCCACCATGGATTGGATGTCTGCATGCTTTCTGGTCCTCTGGGTGATAATCACAGACACCCTCATCCACCATCCACAAATAAAACGTGTCCACTAGCTCAGAGACAAATTCCACAGTCCAGTAGGGAAAACATAAAGAACAAAAAGAAACCTGAACACCATAAGTTACTTCACTGGAATACAGTAGGTTTCCCTAGCTTAAAAAGCCTTGCGAAAGCCAAACTAAAGCTCATTTATTAGATGTGATACAGTATATCTCCTCCTTATCACCTTCACAGAGCAGCCTTCACTGTGAGCCGTGTAGCAGCTCTTAACAAACAGTGGAATCGATCCAGCTGGAGAAACATTTTTCAGTTGGCCCTGATCCTAGCACTTCCCATTAGGCTGTGCTTTGAAACAGCGCCTTATAAAAATTTGTCTCTGTGAAGTTCAGAGACCTCAGAGGAGTCGTGCTAAGACATCATAAAGTCACCATCAGAGGGCTGTCAGATTGACATGAGCTGCCAGCAGGAGCCTCCTCTGGTGCTCATAAAGGATGAATGACTGGCTCCTGCATGGGGGTTCTCTGCATGTGGGAAAAGGAAGATCTGGGATTAACAGTCATGGGCTCAGAGGCAGATGAATAGTAATGATGACCGGTGATGGAGGAAGTATTCTGATCCGTCAGTACAAGTAATAGTACCACGCAGCTACTCAGGGTAGAGCTAGCTTGAACCAATTTATGAAGGACTGCAACTAATTAAAATATTCCGTAGTGGATTAATCTGCTAAATATTTTCTGGATAAATATATTATTTGCTTTGCAAAAATTCAGAAAATCATAACAAACACTGTCACTATTTCCTAAAGCCCAAAGTGACACGTTTACATTGTTGGATCAACTGTCCAAGTGTAAATTGTTTTATTGCGCTGACGCTCTGAGTGAGATTACTGTCGGCTGTAATCTTTCCTGACAGCAGAGGGGAGCGGACTCTTGTGCTCCAGAGATTGGTTGAATTGTAATCAGGAAGAGACAACGCCCCAGATTGAATTTGCATTAATATTCCTGCATATTTTACACAAGCCTGCTTTTTTAGCTGCAGCCTCAAGAGGTAGTGCACTTGTATTGCAAAAACAGAAAACATGTTTTCTAACCCAAATCAAAAGAAGAGTTTGAGTGGCAAAAGGATTTTTTTTTTTTTTACGGTATGAGAGAATACGGAGCCCTGGCGGGGAGGACAGAAAATGAAAGGAAATGGAGTGTCACACACCCCCACAAGCATCACAGCAGGGTTTTAGGGTTAAAGGGCTGAAGTAATGGATTTCTCACACACGTCATTACTTCAAAGTAGAAATCATGCGGAAGCTGCTACCTGCAAGGCCAAGCCCTTTTACCAGGAGTAAAAGTGCTCACAGAATGAGTTGACTATTGCGATTCAATCAACTCCACTGTCAGAACTGATCTGTTTAATATGAACTGGCTACCTCTAAATGTATCTGATAAATTAGTTTTACCTGCAGGAAGAGTAGCTGAGCGAGATGCAGGCTACGGCAATTTGCCAACAAAAACTGACCCAGCTTCACAGGATCACAGTGTGCTGTCGGGTTGTTTAAGGTTTCAAAGGAGAAGGGGAGGATCCAGCTGTGTAATTTATAGCTCTGTTCCAGCAAGAGCTCTCAAAACATTCTTCAACTGCTCCTAGAGACCAAAATTTGGCTCTCCTCAGGACACACAAATAAACAAAGTCAAAGTCAATGCAGATGACAGGTTAGCACACCAAACTTCTGTTGCAGCACTTCATCACGGGGGGTCCCAGATTCACTGCTGCTGTAGAATCAGACCGTAAGCTCCCTTACTCTTTGAGCAGGGTGTGCTCATAATAATGATTTTTTTTTTTCCTACATTAGCTGTCTGTATTAAGTTTTGCCCATTAGCCTTGATATATGAGTGCTGTAATTATTATAAATGACTAGTTTAAGTAGTGTGGCCTACAGCATTCTGCGTTATGAATTGTTTTATATTTTATATAAACTCTTAAACCTCATCAAACCTTTTGGTTCATCGAGGTCATATTTTGTCCTTGTTTCACTGCAGTAAGAAGATTCAGCTCAACAAGAGACGGCATGTTCATGAGAAACAAAAACATCTGGATGTCCTTGCCTTTGTATTTCATCTGCTGACAAATACTTTCAAAATTCAGGTTGCCCTTTGCCCTCTAAAAATCCAGCGGTTTGTGTAATATGCTCAAGTGTCCTTCACTGATGAATTGTACGGAGTGGCCTCAAAGAATTGTTCAGTAGTATTTCACCACTAAGAAAACAGTGATTGTAGCAAATCTGTGGCTAAAAAAAAAAAGAAACATTGCAATTGTGTGGGATTGTCAATATTTAGACTTTTTTGTTCTCTTGTTTTTCTTTTTTTTACAGTGTGTTTACTCAAGCTTGTATTCATAATATTTTAGCTGTTCAGAAACTGGCAACCTCAGCCATTTATCCATTACTTTCAGTTACCCATTCAGAAATTTCTGCTTATTTATTAGTTACCACAACACACATGTTACAATGGACTTAATTTTGTGGAGAACTGAAATGTGTCCCTGGACAGCTGACTGGTTATTTCAGCTTCACTGTTTACCATTAAAAAAAAAAAAAAACTTAGACGTTTCAACCCCATGTTTTCCTTTCAGATAATGATTCTGATACCTGAACTTTGTGTATCAAGACGAGCACCAATGCCAGTGCAATCATAGTAAAAGATCTGTTCAGTTTCCTGCGTGTGAGAGATGTCAGCCTTCAGGGCTTTTTGTTCCAACCATTCCTCTTATTAATCAGCACAATCAAGGTCCATTTAAAAGATGTGCAGCATGTGAACTGTCTGGCATTGACAGACGACAAATGAAACATGTTACCTTGAATAAAATTACAGATTTCTCTTGAGTTTGAACATAATTGAAAACATTTGGGATGATGTAAGTACGCAACTCAACAAAGTAACAAAAATCATAAAATAGTCATTTTTTAATATGTTTTAATGTGGGAATGTTACATAATATATATTTAGTGTTATGAAATACAGGACTTGTAATGGAGTATTTTACTACTGTGGGTAACTCCTGTTTGGGTATCTGTGCAGCCATAGACACACACACACACACACTAAACATGTACTGTATTTGGCTCTTCAGCTGCATGGATAACTGACAGTGAACTCCATCACCATGAATCACCCCTGAATAGAAAATCAGCCTAAAATTATTGCAACCTGGGGCCGTTTTCCATATCTTGCTTTTAGTAGTGTGAGGTGGGCTAGAAAATATTGCTAACTTGCAAATTAATGTATTTTCCGCAGGGTTCTAAGAGTTGGGGAAACATTTTCAGCCCAGTGAAAATCCCATTTTGATTGCACTGCTGTAAAGCTGGGAATGACAAAGTTGAACCAAATGCATCAACTTGGCACAACGCTTGACTTGACACAGCCAAAACAAGGAACAACTGAGCGGCCTTTCAACTCAGGCCTCAGAGAAAATCTTACTCCTCATTTCATTTCCACTTTGACGCCTCAAAATGCTGAGTCTGTATGTTTTTAAGGGTTCCTCAAAGACAGCGCCTCTCTGATGGCGGCGTGTGGGAGGCGAGCGCCAGCTCCAAGCTCCTTGTAGGTGATATCAGAAGAGCAGCACAAGATAGACAATAAGAACTCCACTGGTTTCTGCACTTTGTAGCGGTTTCTCGCAGTCCCTCTTTCCCAAACTGTCGGAATGAGGAAGCCGAGCTGTGTCACACCCACACAGCAGCATTGGCTGTTATCTTTTTGCTCACAGTCCACAGCTTCTGTTGTCTCTGCCAGTGTTTTTGGTCGTATACGCACACATATGGCAATGCATGTGTTTGTGTGTCTTCTGAGGGATAAATACACAATCATGAGCAGGAGGACGAGGGATAAGAATGAGCACAGCAGTCACAAAACATCTCAGGAAAGACAGATTTGGGAAGCGAGCTGCCAAAAAAGGCAATTATTTTGAGGAATGCCGCTGCTGCTTTGCGACTTTTCAAAGTACTTGAATAATTTTCTGAGCGATTCTCTTTCCCACAAACCATCATTAAAAACAGGGCGTTTTCCACAATTCTCCGCCTCGAAACATATTGACTGAAGAGACTTCATCATTAAATGTTCAGAATTTTCCGCACGCATTGAGACTTTGAGCCTCATAAGAAACGACAGCGCTGTAGTGTGCGGCATAACTCAGTCATCAGGTTCTTTCACATCAAAAGAGACTCAATCAGGCAGCCTTGAATTCACCAAGAGAGACTTTTTTCTCCATTTTCTCTTCATCCAAGGAGCAGTCATTCATCACTCTCTTTGTTAATATCCCATAAGACCATAGGAGGGAGTCTCCGGCTCAAACAGGCCCACATCCAGCTGCTCGTGGATGACTCACAAGACAGTGCTTCTCTGTGGGGGGGCTCCATCTTCCCCTCCTTTCTCCTACTGTACTCCTCGTGATCTTTCCCGCTGTCTCTCCTCCTCGCTACACTCTTTCTCCCGCCTCTGTGCTCTCTCTAATCTCCTTTACTCCTCGTTCCAGCCTCCCACCCTCTCCCTCTCTCCTCTCTCCACCTGCCAGCTTTTTCCTCTCTTCATGATGCCCCCTGTCTCATCTTTAATGTCACCACTCACCTTCTTCCTCTCTCCTATGTATTCTTTTACTAGCCTCCTCTTCTCCTTCCCCTTGCGCCACAGAGATTGCAGTCCTGGCTCCAGGTTATTGTAGAGGTATTGTAAGTTGTATTGTAAATACACGCAGAGAGCGCAGTTGGCAGTGTAGGAAGTATTATCTGAGCACATGGTTAAAAAACTGCCACCTGCTTTTACTTCTTTAAAACCTCCAAAGCCCTTTCCTGCATGACAGGGCTGGTAAAACCATGCATTGTGTTTACTCTGCTGCTAAATGCCACACAGAAACCAGGGGATGGTTCTTACTGCTCAGATGGTTTATGGCTCCTGGCAGCATCAGCAGTGGAGATGTAACAGCCGTTTGATTTGCGTGAGATTGAGTCGGTGAGGATGGCTTGCAGTTTTAAGGGCCTGTAGAAAAATTTCAAGGAGGGGAGGGTTTGTAATTTACATTTTTGCTGAAGGGAGGGTTGTCTGACTATTTTAGAAGAGCAAGGATGGGTTTCTATCTTTTCCTGCTTTCCCAATTTATTTTACCCATCTCTTGTAAAACTTATTAAGCAATTTATAGTTTGTCATATATTCAATTTGACAGAAATTCCTCTAAATTGAATACAAAACATGTTGTTTGTCCATACACTCTAAAGTAAGATGTAGGGGTGTTTATTCACACATTACACTACAAAGTTGGAAACATTTGCATCCAAACCATCATGTTTCTTAAAAAAAAAATATTTTTGTGCTTAAACCTAACCTGAAATTATCCCTTTGATTATTACTACACACATATTTGCTCTGAAGTAGTTTTGTAAGTTACAGATTATTTATTAGGTAGTTCTGCCAATGGATGCTTAAAGTTATTCTTCAGACATGTAGTAAGTGGTATTGAGCCTATAAATATTCTGCTATGATCAATAGCAGAGTACTGAAATGCAAAACATGGTTTTCCAACATATAAAGTTGTAAAAATGGGACTAGAGGGACACCTACTTGTTCTTCCTTACTGACCAACCAGAGGCCTCAAGTTGACCAATGAAAGAGCAGTAAGCATCAATATGCGTCATAAAGGGTAATAAAACTACTCTTAGGAGTTTTATTTATGAGTGCCTTGGCTATGTTATGTACAGTGATGTCTGTGTACATATATTTGTATTTGTGTCCACTGTTATGTTGCATTGTTTTATGGTGCCAAATATGCCATGTGATTTCTGCTGCAACCTAATTTTCCCACAGGGACAATAAACAGCTGCTACTACTAAAAGCATGAGAGGAAACATGAAGAGATTTAGCCATACGGGACGGGGCAATCAACAAACAAATTAGAATGTTAAGAGTAGTTTGCATTGTTTTATTGGTTTATTTTGTTTGTTTGCTTGTAACTGACCCAGTGTTCGTGGATGTGCTAATGCAAACTCTCATTCCTTACTAACTTGTCTGCTCTGTGCTGCAGGTTTCTGGTTTCTTTGCCTGTGATTGGCTGTCGATCTTGTGATGTACCAAATCTAGCTTGTCCATAAGATTCTCAAATATTAGAGAAGCGCTCAGACATCTCTCCCTTCAGTAGAAGAATGTGAATACACCTCACTAGTGACATACTTTGCCTGGATACAAGTCACTACAGTCTAGGTCTGACATTCTAGGAGACACATTCACAAAAAAAACACTTTTTTTTTTTAATTGGAGGGGATCATTAAAGAAAACCAAATCTAGCTTGCCTCAGATTTCAGGAAAGTGTTCTGACATTTTCCTGCATCTAGCTACTTTACTGTCTTTTTCATTTAAAACTCTACACTTGCCTTTGCACTTATGTGGCTAAAATCATATATATTTAGGGGTGCAACAATTATTTTCATTGTTGATTAATCTGATCATAATTGATTATCTTGATTAAATGTTCCAACATAGTTGAGAATGCACATAGTAAACAAACTGCTTGTTTTGTTTCAACAATCTAACACTGAAAATATTTAGTTTTCTCTCTGAGAAGCTGGAGTCAGATTATTTTGGACATTTATGCTTGCAATATAACTTAAACAATTAATTGATTGTTAGATTTTTTTATGGTTAACTTTCTGTCAGTTGAGTCAAATTAATTGATCCCTATATACTGTTAATTTAAAGATAGTTTAACAGTGGTCAGTTCATTAAAAGTGTTTAGCACTGAGTTTTCACACTGAATTGTTTATATGCACTTCACAGTGTCCTCCTGTTTTGTGCAGGCATGAAGTAAAATCTCCAAAATATCTCTGACATTTTCAATTCCACTGCTATTTTTGTCTATATTGGGGATGCATTTTCATGGGGGTTCAGGTTGTTCCGGTATGCAGCAAGCAGTAAATAAGGCTCACTCTGCTAGGATGTATTAATATTCAGCACATCAGACTTCCCCCATGAGAAGTCAGCATTCTCATACTGTCGGCACTCAGCTCCCCTCCACTGTGTTTCTGCTGATATTTTTAATGTGTGTGTCAGCACATTAACTACTGCTTTGTTTCTCTTTAACGTCACCTCTCTGCCAGGTAGACAATATGATATTTCTTGACGTGATATATCTGAGGATGTTTCAGTCTGAAAATCTTCACTAGTTTGGATGTAAAAATTACCAGGTAAAAGAAACGCGGCATGTTTGTGTTTCTTTAATATGATTCATCACAATTATTTTCTACGTGAACAGTTTCCCCATCTGACAAATCTCCAACACATTATCTCATATGGGCAGCAACGGGAAACCACCCACTGCTCCACAGGGAACTCACTCATTCTTCTTCTAATATCCTTCTTTATCACTGGCCTAATAATGATTTATAGCCAGTACAAGAGAGGCTATAGTGAACTGTGGTGGTAAGTGCATTTGTGCTGCTGAGCGAGACCTGTGCTGTAGCCCCGAGGTGAGTGGAGTTTATTTTAAACAGCAGAGCAGAAAGGTTACGAAGGAGAGGAAACCATACAGTCATACAATTGGAGCTTCATATGAGAAGCTGTAACAACCCTGACCACTACTCACAAACCCAAATTTGAAAATAGCTTTATATTTCCAGCTGACCAGAGCTCTGAAGCTTGGTGGATGATGTTCCATGAGACATGAGACAGCCTTACTTCTTGCTGGCAAAGCTGAAGGCTGCTTTAATCGGCCAGTGCTGGGAACGCTGTGACATACCAGGAAGAGATCTGGTTTGTTTCCAGGTAAATACTGAGACTGCAGCACACCTTGATTTCTGATTAGAGATGGGAGTAGCCTCTGCACGTCTGTGTCCTCACCCTGTCCAACAGATTACAAAACACTCTAGAGTCCAGATGGGCGTTTGGCGGCTGGTGACCACACTGACTGCAGACCTCATTAATTCACAAATGCACTGTCAAAATTGCAGTGTGTGAGTAAGTGTTGCAAACTGCAGCAAATGATTTTTTTTAGATGATTTAACATCTACCGTAGTTATTTATTAGCTTTATATTCTTGTTGCAGCTAAGAAAAGCATAAATGAGATAAACATTCCATAATTTATTGAAATAAAAAAAACTGCCCATTCAAACATTAGGTCATGCAGGGGCATACCGTCTCGTATGTGAGATACTTCTGATGTATTCACACGACTGACTGACAAACCCATGATTCAACAGCCATGTAGGTGCACCAGTTTAAAAGGTAAATTATCAAAAAATTCACCTTTTTGGAAATGTACTTTCCATTATGTGCTTTCTTAACATAGATAATAGCTGTGTTCCAAATCGCATACTTCTACTAAATACTTAATATTTTGAATGCAGAAGTGCGTGAAATGCGTTCACACTGAGAAGTATGTGAAAGTGCTGTGTACTACTTGCACACTCGAAACAGTCCAAAAATGAGTGTGGAACGATGGACACTTCACACCCTCAGCGAACGCCATATTGGTGACGAAGCAGAAGCTATTCCGCAAATTTCTGAACTTTTGGAATGGCGGCAGGGGATTACAGCCAAGCCAAGGGTTTTCTTGCACCACTGACCTGGCGACTGTGAATGTCTCCGTATTGTACAGATACAAGTTATACATGTTTTTGCACTAAGCACCACCTGCATATGTAGTATATACTGTTGTCAGATAGCCACTGTCAGTAATGTTTGTTCGGTCTGCAATGATTTTTTACCATTAGCGTGCTAGCTAACGTGCTCCTAACTATGCCCGGCACATTTTAATCAGGTGTTTGTTTGCTTGTTTGATTTTTAGGCTGTAAACATGTTTTCTTTCTTTCTTTTCTTTCTTTCTTTTTTTTTTGCTGTAAAGTTGTGCGTTTTTATATGGGACACTCTGGTGGAGAGCCTCAAGTGGCCATTGGAGGAACTGCAGTTTTTGGCACTTCATGTTTCTGGCTAACTGGGGGGCAGTTTTCACTGCTGGAGGTTTCCACTTGTTTCTTGCCAAGATTAGCAAAAATGATAACACTCTTACATTTGTAGAATAAATATGAAGCTGTGTTAGCTTGGCTGAGCACAAATTCTTTAAACAGATATAAAGTGGTCTGAACCTCGGAATCCAGGAAGATAAGTTGACAACCACTTACCACATCTTGTCATTCTTGAAACTTTTGTGTGAAATTAGACAAATGGCATTTAACATGTAAATTAGTGACCTTTAGTGGTGCTGTTAGGTGGATTTTAACTTCACATGGAGCCAGGCTGTTTCCAGTTTCTATGCTAAGCTAACTGTGGGCAGGCTGTAGCCTCCTGATTAATGTAAACTCAGTTTTAGTGAGTCTCATCGATCTTCCCATGTGACTCCTAGCAGCTCACAAAAAGTGAATAAGCATATTTCTCAAAATGCTGAACTATTCCTTTAAGTGTCTTTGCCACTCAACTGTTTTTTCAACCTCTATTTTGGGTCATCATGTGTTGCCTGCCAGAACTGCAGTGTAATTGGTGTAATTAGTTCTGAGCAAGACTCTCATGTGAATGATTTTTGCATTTTATACATGTGAAATGTTATGTATAAGAAGTGCATAATTCTATGTCATTAGCTGTTGATTTTGTTCCTGGCTGCCAGTCGGTGGTTATTGTTCAAGCAGTAAGTGGGTGGGCATGGGAGTTGTTGGCTCCATCTTAGCCTGGTAATTTATGGCTCCAGCTGCTGTCTCCCTTTCCCCAGGTGGACATCTTGATCCGTCAGCAGTGTATCTCATTAGGGAGAGAAAACACATTTCTAAGGGGATCACATTCTGCTAGAGGACAGCGCTCGTGACTGATTGGACACTAGTCTCTCTCAGGGGGATAGACATGTAGATACAAATAAACCATCTTGTTAAAATAAAAAACAGAATAGAACAATAGAAATATCCTGACTGCAGCTTTTCAAATGTATGACAGTTAGCTTAATATATAAAAAAAAAAAGAAAATGTAATTAAGGCAGCTGATCTTAAAGGGGAACTTCATCAATTTTACACACCAAAGTCAAGACTTTAGTCTGTGAAATTATAAAATTACTGTTAACAATCTGACAACAGTATGAATATAGTCTGTACTGTTGCTGGCTTATCCGTCACAACGCATTTAGAAGAAGAGTTTCACCACATAAAACTAGTTTCTCTGTTGTGTCACTCCAGCAAACACAAAGACAACTGCACTGCAGCATCTTCTTACTCAGGTTCATGGAGAGGGACAATTAGCTCATCTCCTTAGTGCAAATTATGATCTTAGTTTCAAATTCACCTTTGAAGGTGTGTATAATGTGTCCGTTGTGCACTGGGCCAAGATAAATTAAAGCTACTGATTAAAAAAATCCTTGCATTTCCATAAAAAAAAATTCTATAAAATTAAAATAGCACTTACATTCAATATGTGTCCTATTTGCCCAGTGCAGTAATAATTTTTGGTATTGATTTGGAGTCAGTTCGGCTCATTACATGGAAGTTATTGAAAAACTGCCATTATTTCCTATCAGAATCCATCCATCCATCATTTATAACCGCTTATTCCTCACAGGGGGTGGGAGCAAACACAGGGCAGAGAACCAATGCATCCTGGATAGGTCATCAGGTTTTTTTGTCTTTTTTTCTTTCTTTTTTTTACAGGGCAAGATAGTATTTAACAACTATTTAGTGTTTTAAATCAACAAAGAATAGATAAAACAAAAATTGCTATTATTGTAAAGATAAAAAAAACACTATTGTTTTACAGGTATTAAACAACTTGTATGAACCCTTGGAAAGGCTCCAGAGGAAGCTCGTTAAGATCTGATACAATGACTCAAGTGATGTCACTTATGTCAGTGATGTCACTTGAGTCAGCATTTGTTACTTATAAACACTCACCTCACTAAACAGGATCAGAAAAGACATACTGGGACAGAGAAGGCTGAGATGAGAAAGACTTTAGATAAAGCAAGAAGACAAATCACAGTAAACATGGGTAGCTTTCCAGCGATGGTGACAATTTAGGGAGTTGAAGGGCCTGAAAAGTGCCATCATGGCTGCTGTCTTTCCGTTGCTATGTTTGTTTTTCACATTCATCATGAGTGGTGAAAAACATGGTGTTTTCATACCGCTGAATGAGACATGAGGTAACGTAGTTGAATCAAGTTGTAAGCGATGCAGTGGGGTCCTCTCTAAGCCCTAAGCTGATGCTACTTTTCAAATCTCACTAGCTCTCCAGAATTACCAACCCAACCATTAAAAAGAAATGAGCGCACCAGACACTGCCAGAGATTTGAGGCTACATATGCTGCTACTAGCAAAACCCCAGTGGTGGTACAAGCACTTTATTGAAGAACAACGTTGAGGCACTTGAGTATTTCCATTTTCTGCTACAAGATACATTCCACAAGACAAGTCAGTGGGAAATATTGTGAGCTACTTTTTGTTTAGAAACAGAAAATACAATCAAATAACAACTGATGTAATATTATAAATAATCTATAACTTTTCTGTCTGATTATCAATAAAAAGTTATACTTCTAAGAGTTTTTCTATACTGTGGTATTGCTACTTTTACTCAAGATCTGAGTACTGACTCTACCTCTGTATAACTGTGATCTGCGGGGAAGTTGCATTTTGGGTATTCTAGGCACAACAAGGGGAACAAGGGAGAAGAATGAATGGAATAAAAAAGATGATAGCTTTAGTTACTTTTGTAACTGTTTATCAGGTCTGGTTTTGCTATGGGAGTGTTTGCTTTATCTCACAACGACCAAACACACAAAAGAAAACATCTTGCATTCTGCCAAAGTTGTCAATATTTTATTAATGTCAGTTAAGGCAATCCATTACAAAGCATTTCACAAACCACAGTATGACGACAATATCATGTCCAACACCTGGTTTGGAAATTATTCAGCATGCAAGTCAGAGACCAAGAGAGGTATGTAAACAACCTGGGATAAAACAGGAGTAGTGGCAAGAAGAAACCATACAGTAAGTGTCTCATAGGAACAGAATGGAAAGAAACCAGAGATGCAACATGCTAGAGGTGGCTGGAATCACTAAATAACATCCGAAGTAACAAATGAAGCATGTGGCAAATGCACTAATCAAGGGAAATGAAGGCTGACGACCAAACTTCCTGACATTTTGGCACAAACATGCACATTGTCCAGAGAGGCCAAGTTCAACAAATGAACACATTTTGGCACAGAATATTGTTAATACGGGGCTTATATACATAATTAGAGTTCAGCCTCAAAAAAAAAAAAAAATAATAATAATAATAAATAAGTAAATAAATAAGGACCATTTTTACCTTGAGAAAATAAAGAACTGTATAGTTCAAAAAGACATCTTTAAGACTGCAAAAGA
Organism: Acanthurus reversus; assembly: GCA_029823135.1. Lineage (NCBI taxonomy): Eukaryota > Metazoa > Chordata > Actinopteri > Acanthuriformes > Acanthuridae > Acanthurus > Acanthurus reversus. Next base: position 11,106,888 of record JAPXVT010000002.1, on the reverse strand, counting down.
AATTAAATAATGTTTAATATTTCACAATTGCATAAGTGTCATTAGTATTTATTGGTTAGTAGTTTTCTGATTTCCCTGTGGAAGAAATAGTCTTCAGAATAAGACAAACCATTTAATCCATTTGAACGCATATTGATTGATATTACTGTAATTACATAAAATGTCTGAAAAGTGCACATAACGTACAGCATCACCTCTACTTTACATGTTTAAGTTTAATATTTTCTTACAAACATTTGCAATCACATTCACAGTATATGAACTGCACACTGATCCTGACTTAATATGCCTGCCAAATGATGTACTTTCCCAAATTAATTCATTATTGTGAGTAATAATTACTTTGTGATTGTTTTTAAAAGGAAAATGTGAAAACAATATTAACAACTTTGAAAAGTTAAAGAGGTTAAATAGTGTAAATATATTAGATATTTAAAGTAGTAGTTCATAATTTTTTTTTAAATATATTTCATATAAATGTATTCAGTATATGATTATTTTTTCCTTTTGGCTTGAATGGCTTTCTGTAGAGGTATTCTGGTATTTATGTGTTGTGTTGTGTAACAAAATTTGATGGCCTCATTTCATTTCTGATGAACAAGTGAATTTGGCAGCAGTTTAAATGCTGCTTTGTCTTCCGCGGGAGAAATGCCATCATTAATGAAAATTTTAAAAAGGAGAGAAAAACGAAAGTGGAATATGAATCTAGGCCTGTAACAGAAGGAGTTCACTGCCTGTGGACTCACTTCTCCAGTTTCATCTGGCTCTGTCTTCTTTTTGAGAGCACTTAAGCAACGGGAGTCAAAGAACATAAAACGCTAACTAAGATCATAAAGCAACATGAATTTCACAAACACAAAACAAACCATGAGGGCTTCACATTCTCAGAGAACCAACATGACAGAACTTTGTAAACGTTAGTGCTCCAGTGTCATTCCATGGAAAAGACTGAATACAAACACAAACACAACAGATCAAAAATAAACTCACTTCTTGATGAAACCCATGAATGTTTACGTTTTCCTGTAGGCAATGTAAATAGCCACAGTTGAATTGTAAACAAGTCTTGACTTTGAATATTGTACAACAAGGCTCAGCGACACCATTAACTTCATTTTAAAGATCATTAGTGAAGAACTGTAAGTATAAAAAGGTACACAAGCTGCTGTAATAATCCTAATCTGGCAACAGTAAATTCATCATTAACATTTTCTGTGTGTACATGTCGAACATGAGACCTGCTGCTGCTGGCAGAATAACACCTGGGTAACTGAATTTGGATATGTTTCCATATAATAGGCACATTTGGATCGAGATATTGAGTGACTAAAGAAAACAATGGCCGATAGATAAATTAGGATGTACACAACTGGGCCACAATGGCTGTAAGTTTCTGAAAAACATTTGTACACAGTCACTAAACAGAAATGCAGTGAATAAATGTGAATAAATTGACAACCGGCTGGAATTTAAATCAAAACCAAACTGTAAAATCGTATCTTGGGTATTTAAATGGCATTCCAATGTTTTGTTATAAAATGGGCTGTTGTGCGTCAGAGAAATGTTTTCAGGGAACACTTAATTCTTATTTCATAGTAAAACATGATAAGCAAGCTGTATACTTAGACACTAAACAAAAGAGATGGACTTGTGGCTGTTTTTGTTTTGTGCAATCAGTTGTTGTTCTCCTTTGATCATTTTAAAAAACATTCAACGCCTCAATATCTCATATTGTTGCTGCTGATTTGTGATTGATGCGTTTTCAATCCTAGGGAACCAAAATCCATTTAAGTGGGGAAAATCAAATGGGTATTAGCTGACATCAGTATTTCAAAGGTTTTTTTGGAGGGTTCTTTAAAAGTTCCGAGCGACATCCCTAACAATAAACTGTAACCACAACAAATATAATGGAAAGAAACACAAACAGCGAGATGACAAATGAGATATGGCAGCACGACTTAAGCAGAACATTTTACCTCACTGCACACTGACAGGGAACGCAGGCATGTGTTCTGAATTATTCATGTTTTTCTGTAAACATCTTATTTTCATGATAAATGTAAGTTAATTTCAATATATCAGTATATTCTTTTTATTATAAACATTCTTCATGTTATCATCCTGTTCAAAATGATGGTGGAAGACGATGTTAAAGCATGGGGTCCTTTCCATTATTTTCATTGTGGAAACTGTTGGTTCTTTCAAAATATTTGTTTTTAGCTTATTAACATTGTAACCTTTGTGCTTTTTATTTGGACAGTAATTAGTGCATTCTGTTAATATAAATATTAGAAATACGTATATAAGACGCGGTGCTGGCAAATCAGTATGGCAACAGCTCACAGCAGGTCCTCTACATGACAGCTTGCAATCAAAAGTTATCCATCAGTGAAAATGATTCATAAACTGCTTAATAGGTTTAATCACATGCTTTTATATTACAGTCCTTATCAAAGTAGAAATGGGGATTTTTCTTATTACACTTGTCACAAAATATAAGATGGAAAACTACAGGGGTAATATGACTTCAATCCCCACCCTTTAAACCCCCTTAAAGGAATAAATAATTTCTGCAATAAATAAATAAATAAATAAATAAGTATACACATGATTTTCTAGTTAAATACACATCGATTCCAAAAGGTATCACGAACATGATACACACTGGCACATTCTAATATATTAACGCCTTCAAACACGCTCTCTCTACGGGTTTACTTGCTATCCATCACATCACCACTTTAACAGGTTTCGACAGCAAACAACTAAAGCCTCCCTTTTACA
>JAPXVT010000002.1:10964120-10974717 GCA_029823135.1 Acanthurus reversus | reverse complement strand
AAATGTCAATCATGCAACTGATCAAGATATTAGGTGAACTTGTTTCAGAGCTCTGGTACTGTGCATGCTCACTCATTGACCTGGCTTGCCGTGACACTTAATGGAACGCAGCCATTCCTTTATCACACCTGTGTTGGTCCTCAAGACGTCCTCTGTAAAACCCATGGATATAAGACTGGTCTGAACACTGCTCCGGTGCCAGATAATTCCATCTCCTTGGTAGTTCTACCCGTGTGTTTGTTGTTTCATTACTTTCTGGAGTAACGTTCCCAATGTGTTATTCCTGTTCTTTACTCACCTGCATGCATTCTCCTTGCGTCAAGACTTCGTCCGTGTGTCTTGCTGCCCGGCCTGTTCCAGTGTCCTCAGCATACCCATGTCCTTGAATGCGCAGCCATTCACGCCTCAGCACCAGCCAGCCCTCTGCTTTCTTCACTGCTTGTTTTTGCCTGTTACAAACTTTTACACCTGTCTTGGTTTCTCTGCTTTGGGGTCCGAATGCAGTTTTAGTGGATGTAGTAAACACAGTTGGAGTCGCCCCAACAAATTACACTGCAACAATGTCTGAGGCAGTCCACGGGAACAGTAGAAAAGCAGTAGCAGTCATTTGGTAACTACCAAAACATGTAAAAACAGAGCCCAGGCTTGAAAATACAGACATTGCCCTTTAATTAGCAAACTTCGTTTTACTTTAAGGCAGGCTGTCTCTAGTTTCGAAGCAGGTTCATTTCCTATGTTCCCAGAATCCACTCTGCCCCAAAATTGTACTGCACTTAACAGGATTACAGCATGGGTTCCTATGTTCCACAGTTCTACATATGTGCTTTCCCATGGTTCCTATGTTCCCAGGTTCCTCTTCCTGAGGCAGAGTACACACCACAAGATAATCGGCCCAATTCCCCCCTTCGGATCAAAGTCAGCAAGGGCCCGATTATCTAATGATTCTAAAGACTATCATGCCAGATTTTCTTACAGTGTAAGGTGTTTTAAGAGTGATTTTACCCTCCCTGATTAGCTCAAAAGACAGTCGGGGTCGCTCCAGTTGAAATCGTAACTATTAAACACGTTCAGTATTTATGATCAGAAAACCTGTTTTGTGGGGGAACACTGAGGACAGCCGAGCACGCACTCTGTGGATTGTCAAGTGGAACGAAACAATAGCCAATCGGAAAATGAGCTGACTGAAGACAGATGCACAACAACTGTAGCCACTGAAGCAATAACAAATGCGAGCATAAATTTAGATGAACATCAGCTGGACCAACCCGTTACTCATTTACTCTAAAGTTGCGTTTGACCGAGCAAGATCTTAAAGTGGAGAGGCGAGGCTCTGGTTGGAATCTGTTGGTGTGTGGTGCGCTGTGTTGGTCATCTCGTTGCACACAACACGCCATAAGAACAAAACTGTTAAATTTGTCATTATTTGTCGTCATATGTGGGCTCTCTCACAATTTCAAAATCAGTTAAGATTTCAAAAATCTTTTAGTGTGTGCCAGGCTTAAGGTAAGGATTAAGGTTTGGACCAGAGCCCTCTTACAGTGTTAATATATGTTAACGGAATTTTGAATTTGGGAACATGGATTCACTGCCTTCCAGTGAAGGGCGGGTGGCCCATGTACAGCAGCTGTGTCCTTGCGGCCCAAGATACAATTCTACCTGGTGGCCCTTTGCTGCATGTCATTCCCTCTCTCTCAAAAAGGCACAATAAGCCCAAAACATATCTAAAATAATTAAATGCTGAATAACATAACTGCCTGCCAGCTCTAGCTTCATTTTAAGTGTACAGGCATCTAATTCTCAACCACACAATGCTGTATTTCCCAAAATATCATCCTTCTGCTTTTAATGACAGTAGCATTTCAAAGTCTTTATGGTTAGTAGAATACAAAGCACTAAACCACACTGACGTCTGAGTATGGTAACAGCAAACTGTGATTATTCTTTAGTACATGCTGAAAACAATTCTAATATGGAATCAGGACTTAAAGAGAAAGAAATAGAGGACATGCTGTAGACTAAAACCCTTTTACAGTCCATGGTGTAAGCTAGCAGAGTGGGCTAAATCCTTCACAGTCCAATTAACAGCAAGAATCTCCCCACAGCTCTCACAGCACTGCCTCACCAAATTTTACTGTTGGGGGCAGGACGGGGTGGGGAGGGGGGGGGGTCCCTCCTTCCTATCACTTCTGCAAGGTTATATAACCGCTGGAGCATCACAGACACTGACAGCAAACAGACACTCTCACAGCAGCGACAGTCCAAAAAGTGAGCACATTCCCCCTGCTGGATCATGCAAAAACTAAATGAGCACCTTCGAGAAAGAAGACAGAACATGCGTTGCTGTGTGGCAGCTGCTCTCGCTTTTGTACAGGGCACTTGACAGACATATTGATGGTGACATTTCAAAAGGGCAATCACATCCTGATTGAAATTATAGGTGTGGTTTCTTTAATCATCAGAGGGCATCTAATATTATACAAGCGAGGGTATACACACGCAATCAAAGTTCAGAGCCTCAGGTCTTTGCACACCAGCCAGTCAACCAGAGGGAGGCTAGAAAGGAAAGAATAACGATGAGACCCCCCCACCTCACCCCCACCCCCCGAGATAAATATGTCTCCTTGTCACGCGTGTCCTTGCATAACTGCACCCCTACCTGATATCTCATGCAGCGTGTGTGAGCTCAGAGATGGAGCCGGTGTCGTCGCACCAATAGCAGCTGTGTTGGGAGAGGCAGCAGCGGTGCTTTCACAGGGATTCAGTCTGTCAGGGGGAACTGAGTGATGACCCCACCTTACACTTGATATCATGTTCAGACAAACACACACACACACACACACACACTCTGAGCTTCAGTCCCAGATACAGAGCGATGCATCTGCAACACATCCAGGAAATAAACACATTATTCACAAATTCAGATCAGAATGGAAGGCAGGGAGTGAATGACTTTTAAAGCAGCTGTTTAAATATGAAAATCAATGTGATGGAAGATTTTGTGTATTAAAACAGTCACTGTGGAGGATTCAGAAGCCTCTTCAAAGAACATTACACCACAAAGGATTTATGCAAAATACACTCAGGGTCTTTTGCAACATCAGAAGGTAACAAAGGCAAAACCTACAAGAATATCAACACAACAGGACTCTCAAATGGTGTGTTTAATATTGTTTTTTTTCCCTCATCTAATCTTTAGTCTCTCCTCATCTGGCTGGTTGTTTTGAGGGTAAGTACGCTCTTCATCTGTGCTCTGTGCATACACTCTGATGAGTGACCCGGCTCAATACACTTAATGGCATACTGCCCCCTTTTGGACAATCTTGGCTAATAAAATCTTTTTTTCCCATTGAGACTATAAGAGCTAAGATAAACACCAAAAAAAAGCATGTTGAGGCATTTTGTGTCTTTTCATTTATTCTTTGCAGAAAAGCGAAGCAGCTGCGACGGAGGGGGAAAAAAAATCTCATTAGTTTGACACCAACCATTTTGCAACCAGTTTGTAACCATTGCAGATGCCTCAGTGATCCCAAAACCAGTGGAGCTGGGCTGCTGAGGGCGTGGAAGCACATTGTGCTCTTTCCTCTGTCTAAAATAACAAAATGCATCTGGCTGGGGTCTCAACCAGCTCCTGCTTTGTGCTGCCAAACCAGGGTATTAGTGCAGGGTCAGGCATCAGGGAGGGAGGGATAAGGTTTGAATACAAGCTGCTGCTCTGCGAGGAGCACAAAAATGTGGCTGCTCATCTCTTGGCCTGTGCAGAGCTGCTGCAACCATCACAGCACCTGCACTAAACTCACAGAGCTCATTATATTCAAGCATTACTGCTGCAAGGAAACAAAGGGTCAAGGTTCCTGATGCAACTTAAGGGGGTGTTTAGAGGGATGTTATAATTTGCACAAGGCCAGTGAGTTTAAAACTATAGAAATAAAGGGGTACTAGAAATGCACCAAGAGACAGTTTGCCCTCCTGCAAGAACCCCCCTGCATACTGATTGGACTGGTTTAATAAACTGAATGCTAATGCTAAACTATATCTTATTATTCTCCTCAGCAGAAGAAACCAGCGCCTGACTTTAAATGACTGTAAATATTCAGATGAAATGCCTCCTCATCTCCAGTTGGCAGTGCCATCTAAATCTGCTGGAGTGTGGTGAGAACTGCTTGTTTGTTATGAGTCCCAAAGTGTGAAAACGGCGTAAATTACAAAGACAGGCAGGCAGTTTAACGGGAAGAAAGATGAGTCACGTAACATTTAACAACAGAGAAACAATAAAGAAAAAATAACATATTATGATGAAAGAATACCTTTCACATTTCCAGAGAAATTGTTGATGTACTGGGCTCCCCATCTCAGCAGCAGACCTTAATCACATCAAGGAATAAGCATGTCGCTCATTTGATGAAAGTTGGCTATAAATGTAATAAAGCTGCCAAGGTTATTAGAAGTGCCCCAGGCCATTTGACAATAGCTCACACACCTCATATTGGATTATGGAGAGAAATATGTTGAACCAAGGAAGTAGAACTTGCACATTTACAAAGGACCAGGGGAGATTTAATGGCCTGTGACTGAATCATACACATTGATTCATATGGGAACAGCAGTCTGCAGCAGTTTGTCTCAGCTCAGTGAGACCTCGAAGACATCTTTTTTAAGAGGGCTGAATTTTAACTGCCTGTCCATCCACTGTGTGTTCCCTCTATTAGAAACAGTATATTTGTCCTTCATAGAGCACAGTAAATTTGTAATAAAAATATCCTGCTCAGTACATATCTTTGTCACGATTGCGTTAGCCTGAAATAACAAATTTTCCACTTTGGAGAACCTTTATTGCTGTTATGGCGAGCAAATTAGCAAACTGTAACAATTCACCTGACCAGCAGATACAGATCAATGTTATAATTTACTCAGAATCTGGTCATTATGTGAATGAAAGTTTAATATTCACTATATATATGAAAAATGTATATGTATATATGCAAAAATATACAATAATAATAAATCATAAGGACGCACAATGAGGACAAAAAACAAGTGCATGACTGTAAGTGTAACATGATGCACTAAAACATGTGTATGTGTGAAGAGATGTGAAAAGTAAAACCAATTACAGTTTCCCACACCTTGTGCATCAATCCTGATAAAGCAGCAGAATTTCACCTTGACACCTGTCTGCTCACTGCCATCCTAAAGGCGACATACAGCAACACACATTCATCCCTCAGCGTGTTTATCCATCACTTTATTTCCATTCTGCAGTCTTTTTCGTTTTCAGAGACACCCGGGTTGAAAATATTACTTAAACTCCTTTTCACTTTTCTCTTGCTTGCTTCTCTGGCTTCAGAATTTGCTGCACAGGAAACCAAACTGGCAAATCATTTTAACAGCCTCTCTGAACTGCAGTGAGGCACAGGAATTATTGAACAAGCAGATCAACAAACCTGACTCCCTGAGGTCTGAGAATGACAAGGCAGAGGAGCTCAGCCTACAGGTGTCTGAAAATTCACTCATCTGAAATAAGAACCTAAATGTAATCTCTGAGTCCTTTATATCTACATTAAGGTTTTAGGAGGAGGTGTGTGGCTCTTCAACAGCATATTTAGACAGGAGATTCTGAGGTTGTCCATGATGCTTATTAAAGGTTTTTATTCTAAGTTCATTCATTGTTTCCCGGTTACTTCCAAGACATTAAAGCAACACTGTCTGGAGGATGATGGTTGATAATTTTGTCCTATTTGCAGATTGGTGGCTCTGACCAACACACATCTGTTTTTTAAGACGTGAGAGCGAGACTTAACAATTGTTTAACTATCTATCTTTCTTAGGAATTTCACATTGTTGCTTTGAAACAAATTCAATTACCATAAAACAAAGATATTGTTTGGTTGTTCTGGTGGTTTATGGGGTCTAAAACCATGATAAGGTGATCAACATCCCTTATTCAAATCAAGCCTGTAATTGTGTTGTAAATCAGAGCTCCTTCTCTGTTCATTCCTTGTCTCATCTTTTTATTTCGTTATTATCAAAAATGCCTAACACCAAGCCTGTCACATAACCTGTGCGTGTCTGAACTTTTCTGCAAGTTCTCTGTCACCTAGTAACAGTCAGGAAATCAACATTTGGGCAAAAGGATGGAGGCTGGATGGAGTGATGGCTTAAATCGATTTACAACCACGCAGAGCAACCGTCCAAGAGACAAGAGAAGTGCTGACTGCCTCAGATTCCCTCTTACAGTTGTCATTTGGTCTGTGGTAATTTAACTGAGGCGCCATTGTTACCTTTGGCTGCTGCCAGAAGACGTCTTCCTTACATGGAAGACCATTAACTTTAATTTTGTCTGAAAGTTGTTGGATTGCTTTGAGGCACAAAGAGCAAAGCTATTAAAAAAAGCAAAAAGACAGTTCTCCTCTGTTCTCTATGGTGAATAAAAGGAGCTGAAAAGTTCTGGAGAGACAGATGCTGAAATGACTTAAAAGCCAATGCAAACAATGTCTCCTCTAAAGTGAAAGATAAATGCTACTGGAATCTATATTTAGAAGACGGGGCACTTCTTTGAAGCTTTGAGTGTTCTATTGAATTGTGAAATGGCATCACAGTTAAATACCATAATCCTTGTGCTAATGTCAGATTCAGCTTGTGGTGGAAAAAAGGTTGTAAAATCAAAGAGGATTTAGGAAAGTTTTATTATCCACCTCCTGTTAACATTATAATTTTTCAAGTCCCTCAGTAATCATCCTCACATGGAAGTTAAAACACAGCAACACTGGGTGGAAAGCAGATGGTCATGAATTTATCTTTTATTCATAACCACTGGCTCTGAATGCACCATAAGTGGATTTTGGATTCCACTAATTCCCTCGTCTGGCTGCAAACTTTTTTTTTTTTTAGTCTGACATTAAAACGAACCAGGATCAAGGTTTTATGCCAGAAAACAAATAAAGACAAACAACGAGGTTAATCCTCTGGAAAGTGTTTGCATGTGTATGAAGCCTCGATGCCTGTCCATCTTCAACCATTTTTTTCCCATGAAGATGCTTTCACCACATCTCATCTTCAATGCGTCTGTGAAGAAATCGCAGGCTTGATGAAATCTCAGTCAGACCCTTCAAAAGGCTGTCACATGTGTCAGGGATTACGCCTCATTAGAGCAGCACTCAAACGCAGCTCCCCCTCATTTTTCTGCCACAGACTGAGTTTGATTAGTCTTTTTTTATCTAAACTGTGACGCCACCTCCCCATCCCACCCCCCCCACCCCTCCTCTCTCTCTTTCTGTCTTTCAGGCAAAGCTCGTGTTTTCCTGTCTGCCACCCCCCACTAGCAGCTGATTGTCCCTCCAGGAACTGCAGGGAGTCATCAGGGATCCCCTGGGGATACGGACGGCTGCTCGTCCCTGAAGACTTTTCTCTACATGTGGCACAGTGTCATGCAGGAGGCCTCAGGCTCCTTGTTATGAACAATGACTGGATGATTAAGGGTACACATATGACGACACGCTCAGTCAGCTGCCCCTGTGCAAGGAATGAAACCGTACGTGATGCTGTTAAAAACCATGTAGAAAACAAAATCACATAAAAACCACAGTCATTGAAACTGATAAATATTAAAGAGGGGTTGGAGCAAATGAGATGCTTTGATTTTGTTCAAAATGTAATTGTGGTGTTGAATATGTTAACTTATCAGCCCACAGCGGTGCAATCAAAATGGGCAGAAGAGCAGCAGTGACTGAGAGATGGAACAGAAAAGGCAGGACCCGCCAGTGTTAAATAGATTTCTGTTTTGGTATCAAGCATCACAGACCAGCTGGTTTTGGCAAACACAAGTGTGCTGTGTGATTTGAAGCGAACCATGTGTGTGTGTGTGTGTGCGGGTGTGTGCGTGTGTGTGTGAGAGTGTTGTGTTAGCGTCTTCACATCTGTGCCATTTTGAAGCCACTGCAGAGTCACACAACACTGTTCAGTGATGCAGCAGAACTCACAACACCCTGCGCAACAACAAACAGAGGCCACAATCTATTTATGATCGTTCTCAAACTCATAAAAACAAAATTCTCATTGTGCTCCTGTCACTGGCAGTAACTCTTCCGATAAGCAGCACAACAATAAGAAAACACAGCTGTAACAATACTGAATATGATATCAGCAACCATTTCTCCTAAGCTTTGAGGCTACAAATTAAATTCAAAAACTATGCAGTAAAGCTGCAGTTTGAATATAAAAATAATTCCTAAACCACTTCCTAATAAATGTTGTTTCTATGTGAGAAAACACAAGGGTTATAGGCTACATGATTTGTTCCTATAATAATAAAAGTGCCATTTTTCTATTCTAAATATGTAAATATTTATAAGAATCAAGATTTTTTGTCATTTTACAACACAGCAAAATGCAGCTGTAGTTTCCTTATTCTACTAATAAAGCAGAAACGTATAGAAATGTATAAATAAGTAATAAGTTCATGAAATTAAATGCTATATATTTGAGTGTAAAGGATTGAGAAGTCTCACAGCTGGAGGATAAAAACTGTCCTTCAGTCTGCTGGCCCTGCAGCAGATACTTCTGTATCTCTGTACAGACAGCAGCAGGATGAACAGGCCGTGGCTGTGGTGGGTATACTGCCTTTAATGTCTTTTCCCTCTTAGTTATGTATATTGCTTTTTATGTGGTTAGTTGTATGATAATCTCAAGAGAAAATATGCTGAGTCTAGATTGATTGCCTTGAGAATCTCAGTGTAGTTTTCATAAGATTTACCTTTTCTGTGGCTGTGCAACTGAAATTTAGCAATTACAAATGTTTAACATTTAAGGCATCGCAAGATGCAAGAAAGAGATTTTTTTTTTATGGTAAAGCTTCTTTAATGATTGCCTTAGATGACAAAAGACTTATTATTATTATTATTATTATTATTATTATCTGTACAATACTGATTGAGTAAACACAATCAACAATATTTATCTTTCAGAGAATATGGCGTCCCAATAAACCAAAGCTCTGTTTGAAAAGACAAAAAAATCCAATTACAGCACAGAAAGTATTTAGATACTCTCAACACTGTAGTCAAGCGCTAGTGTTTTACCCTTTTGGTCCCACATTGGCAGGCTGCTGTCAATCCCTACGTCAGAGTAACGTCATTAGTTAAAGAAGACGCTGTCCAGGGTGCTGAATCCTGAGCCTGGTGTCACAGTGCAAAGCAGCCGCAGCAGGTGTGTGCTGTGGTGAGTTTGAAGACTCGGGAATTATGGATAAAACTTGTTAGAAAAGTGTTAATTTACCGAAGATGAAGAATATTTAGGAAAAGTTTATGAAAAGTTTTTTTTAGGTTGTCAGACACAAACTTGTTTTCTCTCTTAATCATCATGGATCTGCTTCCAGCTCAGGAGGCTGCTAAAATCTACCACACCAACTATGTGCGAAACTCGCGAGCCATCGGCGTCATGTGGGCCGTGTTCACCATCTGCTTCGTCATCATCACCGTGGTGGTCTTCATCCAGCCCTTCTGGATTGGGGACAGCGTCAACACCCCGCAGGCCGGATACTTCGGCCTCTTCCACTACTGCATCGGCAACGCGCTCACCTCGGAGCTCACCTGCAAGGGCAGCATCCTGGACTTCGACTCCATCCCTTCACCGGCCTTCAGGACCGCCATGTTCTTCGTGGGGACATCTATGCTGCTGATTGTGGGCACGATGGTCTGCTTCAGCTTGTTCTTCTTCTGCAACGCCGGCAACGTCTACAAGATCTGTGCATGGATGCAGCTGGCCTCAGGTGAGGAGGAGACTGGAGGGCAGATGCACTTAAGTACTTAAGTACAATTTCAAAGACTAGTACTCGAGTACTTTAATTTTATTAGTTAATTTATAGGCCCACTTATGCTTATTATTGTATTTTTCATTTCTTTTTATTTACATAAAAGTTGGTAACTAGTAAGCCTGCTGCTCACCATAAGATTCTACATAAAAATATATAATCAGTGAATAAAATATGATGTATGGTTTTTGATAAAAGTACCCAACTGTTTATGAAGAAGTTAAAACTAGCGCCATCAGCACCTGCTACATAACTGCTGTTTATACTTTAGTGCATCAGTAAAAATATAATAACATATATAACAACACAAAACTGTGAAATGGTCCTCTCTGCATGATGTAAGGTTTTACTTTATTCATTTTGTAAGTAGGCCAATACTTATACCTGCTGTATATACTATGGAATATTTTAATTTGGCTTTACCACTTCGCTTTAAGTAATGAAGCTGAAAACTTTACTTCAAGGGGTGTGTGTTATTGGCAAAATGAAAAGAAATACATCAAGGTAAAACAAAAAAATTAATAGTCAAAGTTGTCATTTTGTGTGTTTTTCGTCACACATTTTGTAGTGCAGATCTTTTACTAAACGTACAGCTGATTAAGAATGGGAGTTTAATCAATAAACCAAAATATTATTGATTATTTACTATGTTGATCAACTGGCAATACACCAACAATAATCCCTGACATATTTCATTAATATTAAGACAATGTATAAAGGTGAGATCAAAAGTGTTCCTGTTGCACACAGTGTGAGAAAACATATAGGCTAACACGATTGATGACGATGATG
>JAPXVT010000002.1:10844011-10856884 GCA_029823135.1 Acanthurus reversus | reverse complement strand
AATTTTTGACATTTTACAGTCACATTTACTCTGACCCAAGAGTAATTTTTTTTTTTACAGTGCTGCACTCCTAACCCCTAGCCTTTTAGGATGTATTGCATATCTCACACATCCTTTCTGTTTTTGTTGTGTGCAGCAGTCCAACAGGAACCCCGGCATCTGCTGAAAGCTGCAGGATTCCTCTCTCACAGTTTATCAAGAACTCAGCCCTGCGTCAGAACCACTCCACCAGCGCCCCCTCCACCCCGGAGCTGCATGTACGCCGACAGTACTCCCAGTCCTTCAGGTATAATGAGAAGTCCGAAAAATAAGTCCACAAATGCACAAGAAGCATAAAAACGAGATTATAATGATGATATGTCTTCACAGACTCCCCAAAAGTAAGGTGTCTGCTGACCAGGAGCGCCTCAGCTCAGAGAACAATCGGGGGCGAGCCAGGCTGCCCCAGCGGCGCTGCGTGGCTGACATCATGGTGCGTTCTCCAGAGTACTCTCCCCTGCGTCCTTACCAGTCCAGCTCAGAGGACAGCAGCTCGGAGCATTCTTCCTCCTCCTATATTAGCTCTCCTGGCAGGGATGTACCCACTGAAATTCCAAAGCTCTGCCCACCGCCTTATGGATTCCACTTTGGAGCTCAGAAGAAAGGGCTTTCCAGCTTCTCCAGCTCGCACAAGAACACCAGCCAGTCCCAGTCCAGCCTTGGCCACGTCAGGGCAGAAGATGGCCCCCTCTCCCCTCAAGACGCAGGCATGGGAAAATGCTTCCCGCCCACCGTGGCATGCAGCTCTCCACAAAGACAGTGGCAGGAGGGAGCATCGTCGCCGAGGAGAGTCCTGAAGCCCCCTCCGCCGTACACCAGGTTGGTGCGGACGCCCTCGCTGAAGGAGTACCCGAACCACGCCATCAGGATGATGCCCAGGGAGATCGTGTCAGAGGAGCTGAAGTCCTGGCATCAGAGGAATCAGCTGCAGAAGTTGCGGTTGAGCTGTGCGGATCAGCAGAGCTCCCTGAGCATCAAGAGCCCCACTTCACCTCATCTGCCTCCATTCAGTCAGGTTGGTGCTGACAGTGAGACAAAGATAAAACAGACCACTAACACACTGTGATGTGATTTAAAATTGTGGGCCAGACAGACTGTCTTTGAGTTTTTATTACAGCCGCAACTAGCTATTGTAACTATCATCATCATCAATCAGTCACGTCTGTTAAACGTTTTCTGCCTGGTGGCTTTTCGTACCACTTCCAACAGTAAAAAAAATGTCCATCACAGTTGTCAGGATTCAGAGGTGACGTCTTCAAATGTCTTGTTTTGTCCAAACCAAACACAAATCTGTTCAGTTAAATAATGTTAATGCATGTAAAAGCAACACATTCTCTTATTTTGAGAAGCTCGAACCACAATGCTTTTGTAATTTATGCTTGAAAAATCACAGAAACAATTAATTCAAAATAGATGCAAATTAATGTTCTTTGATCGCCTAATCAGTTAATCAACTTATTGTTGCAGCTCTATATAAATTATATTTATGCACAGAATGCACGAGATGAAGACTGATTTGTTGAATGTTTTCACAGGGTTCGGGTAATGTGGTCCTCCAGAGAGCTGCAGACGGTACTCCGGTCCAGTGGTTCGTTGCCGAGGATGCTGAAATCGTGAGCCAGGTGTAGCCGAAACCTCGACTGCTCTGCAGTGTGTTCAGTAGGATGTGTGTTATTCCTCTTTATTTATCTCTGTATTTATTAAGGCTTTGGACTCTCTGTGAGATTGTATGTCGACATGATGCAGAAAAACGTGGACCTATCGGTAACC
This sequence comes from Acanthurus reversus, assembly GCA_029823135.1. NCBI lineage: Eukaryota > Metazoa > Chordata > Actinopteri > Acanthuriformes > Acanthuridae > Acanthurus > Acanthurus reversus. Next base: position 10,855,075 of record JAPXVT010000002.1, on the reverse strand, counting down.
CGATGAGCACATTCCTCTCTTTCGTCTTTTAATTTAAAACTTAATGTAAGGTGGTATACCAGTTTTATTTATTTTAAATTGTTTTCTAATAGATGTTTCTAAAATTTCAGAGGTGAATTGAGCTTCATACAATTTCAGAAATGTGTAAGTGGATTAAAAGATTTAAAACAAACTTGCTGTGGTTTTAAGAATGTCTTTGTGGCTGGCACACATTTTGCACACAAAATTCACCTACAGTAGTTTTCAAATAAGTTTGCTCAATCCTAATATAATTTTCTATATTACTGTATACTTTAATTATCGGTTATTGAAAATTTTCCCTTACTACATAGAGACTTATTAATAAAATTTTAATACACCTTTGAAAAAGCCTTGCTCTTGTTAACACATACAGTTAAAATTTAACATGTTTGATGTGAAGTAAGCTGAATCCTACTTTTGCTATTAACTCCTAATGATTAATCACTGATGCCTTTAACGGTGGTTTGATGAATGTTTTAACTGCAGTATTTTACTTTGTTACTAACCAAGTGATTGTATCAGTTTTAATATTTTTTGTATATTTATAATAAAAAATTACAGATAAAAGTTAAGTTTCTGTTGTCGTTATTTAGAACACAGCACAAACAAAAGTGTGAATCAAATTGTTTTATTTTCATATACAAAGAGCTTTCCAGACTGACACAGGTATTTCCAGCTGCTCTACACAGTGAAGACAGAGACAGATGCTCCATCATGAAACTTCCAACAAGAGGTAAGTCAATGTCACGACACAGAAGAGCACCAACAGGTATGTGAAGAGGAGCGCCCAGCGACAGCGATACAACCAGTTAGCCAGAGGACGCTGCCTCCACAAAGATCCACACCTGAGGAAAGAAGTGTCAGTGTTTGTCCAGGGGAGAAATCCTCACAGTCACCGAAAGCATTTTTAAAACATATGCTGACTTACGTGCTCACAGAAAGTCGTCTGTAGATGTTCATCCTCTTTTTATCCTTGTCTGCTTTTTTCTTTGATAACGCAGACTTGCTTTTGTGTCTCTGCCGCAGAGTGTCCAGAGAACTGAAACAACAAGACACACGCACACAGTTACAGTTTTCAAGGATGGTATAAATGCATAGCAAAATCCTGATCAATTTTTTTTTATCAAGATTTTCACAATATAAAAAATACAAACACATCATTATATACAGTCTGATCCCAAGTATCTACCCAAACCGCCTGACTCTCTATCAACCCACTTATCCACCAACCCCCCCCACCAGACCTGCGCCCGTGAATGAGAGTCAGTCATTTAACACAACACACTTATACTGACCTTCATCAGGTATAGTCACTATATCTGATGAAGGTCAGTTGGACTGAAATGTTGTGAAGTGAATAAATATCCCAATAGAAAGTGAGACTACGTGCGGGAATTTTTCCATTGTTTTCGAGTTGCACCCTTCTGCAACACACCTGTCATGCATTCAGGTGTGCACACAGCAGACATTTTTAAACACAACCCACTTACAAAAGAAGAAAAACGCACAAATTGTCTAAACAAAAACAAACAACACTTAGCAACAGGACAAATCCAAAAATGTGTGCATATTATAGAGACATACATTTTCTTACATTTGCTCTCATTTCTCATACAAATGCCAAGAAAGGCTGCTGTTTGTACTGGTTTTGTTCAGTGCACAGATGAAAAGGACAGCAGATGGAGAATAAAATCAACATTTACACACATACAAAACAGTCATCCTCAACATGTATCCTCGTGCCCGGACTGATTTGGGGAAAACTGCTTGAAGTGTTCATGCTGCTGTCTCCTGGAATCTTTTACAACAAGATCTAAAACTGAACTCTCTTGTATCCCTCGGACACTGCAGGTCCTTACTGAACAACCTGCCTGCTAGTAACTGTTTTAAATGACTCTGTTGCTTGTATTTCTATTTCAGTCTGATTCGTTTTTGTTTGTTGCTTTATGACTCCGTGCGTGCTTGGCATCAGTTAAAATGAGAGCTTCCAGCAATTAATTTCCCGAGTCTTAAATAAAGGTTTGAATGAACGAATGAAAATAAAATTGTCACCACCAACACCACTCTCCCCTATTCTGTAACCTCAGGGCCAGTCAATCCTGCAAGAAACTCACATATATATTAACTAGAATAAAACTGATACACTGACTGAACACAAATTTGTGAGAGCATAATGAAATTAGATTATTATAATGACATCTTTAAACAGGGTCTCTGTAAGACAGAGCCTCAAAATTGGGTAAAAATGCAAGAGCCACTGTAGCACCTGTAACATTTTAGTTTTAGTTGGTGCTTTAGTGTTGCTTTTAGTAACTGTGGCAGACTGTGGGACCATTTGCCCATTTACTCATCCAGCCTTATCAGAACTGATTGATCCAAACAACTACAACTCATGTCTGTGTGCTGATCCTTGAGATTTTCTTGTGACATGATTTTGTAAGTTTGTGACTGAAGTACCAACAATTCAGACAGCCAACTATCCGTCTTATTAAAAGGTGGCTTATTGTAACCCTTTCACCGGAAAACTGAAGATGCAAAGAAATATTTGTTTGGCAAAGAAGAACAAGAATTTTAAAAGCTTCAAAAGCTTCAGGAAATGTGCTGTTACTGCAGGCTACTGTACTGTGTTGTGTTTTATGGTGTTTATTATTGCACACCTTTTGCTTTGTGTCTTTCTGCTTTCTGGTTGTTTTGATGGGAGGCACTCTGCGCTGGGGGCAGGAGGCGGCTGCGGAGGAGGCTGAGCAGCTGAAGCTTCTGACGGAGTTTCATCTGGATCCTGTGGTCTGGAAAAACAGATAAAAAGGGAAATCAATTGATGCACAGTTGCTGATGATGTGGCTCAGATGCAAGAGCATAAACTTTGAGCCTTTCGTTGACCTGTCGTCCACTGAGACGCTGTCGTCCTTGGCCGTGGCGGAGCAGCTGGACTCAGAGCTCAGAGAGCGAGAGCGCACACACTTCCTGCTGGAGGATCCACCATGAGAAGCCCGCTTCTTCAATTCTCGAGCAATCTTCTCCTGCAGAGACAAAGAAAATGAAACTCATGTAGGTTTTTGGGTGACAACGTATGTAAAGAAATTGGGAGAGTTTACGAAAGAAACTTCACCTGGGCTTTGCTGGAAATGACTGAAATACTGACTCTTCGACGTAAGTTGCCCTGATGACAAAAAGTGAGAGAAGAACACAAACAAAATGCACATTAAAGTTCTGAAAAGGTGGTGGTTGTACCCATACTAAATTTGTGCCACAGGCCATAAATCGCATACCTGCTGAGAGCTTCTCTTTTTATTCTCACTGTCCTCTGGATCTGCAACAAGAAATCCAGTGGTCGGTCAAATATTACACATGGCAGCAAGACAAGGCAAAACCACAGGACATACAGAATCAGAGACCTGAAGACGCTCTGGCATCGTTGTTTCTGCACAAGTTCTGCTCTTGGACTGCCTTCTTGGCCTCCTCCAGCTCTGCCATGTTCCTGTGATGTCGTCTCCTCAGATTCTCCACGTGAGCCACCATGAGTTCGACCGCTCGACTCACTCGAGCCTCCTGTCAAAAACAGAAAGAGCGACACACACACAACCACACTGAGTGTAGACTACAGCACCACCTTATATCATTCATGTGCTAAAAAACAACAGTGAGCTAGTTACCTGTAAAGATTAAGAAGCTGTTAGGCATAAATAGAAAGAGATTTTGGGTTGTCATGTTGTGAGCCAACACTGTACTTTGTGTTCACAGTGTAAACAACACACATCTGTTATTATCTGGTGCTAACTGGGAGTTTCTTTGAAGGTTTTCTCAAACCAGTAATCAGAGTAGATCCCTCCCACTGACTGTTTGACCCTGATGTGGCAGAAGGCTGAAGGGGGATCTGGGCAGAAGACATTTGTTAAAGGCCCTCCAGAACCTATTTTTAAATCAGTTTCATATATTTTAATTCAATGTCACCTACTTCCATGAACCGTTCAGCATTTGGCAACATCTGAATCAAATCTGTTGTGGTCAAATCATGGCAACATCTCCTGATGAAGACAACTCGCTGAGTTTTGGGGTGTTAAACTCTTAAAAAAATTAAACCAAATCTTTTTTTTTCCAGAACTTTAGTAATATATGATGTTTTTAATGTAATACTTATTAAATAATGGCTTTAATGGTTTTAATGATGGACCAGAATTTTAAATTTCTGCCTGGTGGCTTCTTGCATACTATTAGCTTCCACTTCTATTGACCAGTAATTAAGAATAGAAACTTTTACACCACTGATGTCTTTATTCAGTGTTTCCAATCATTTTGGCTTGTGACCCTTTAAAAAAAGTCATATCTATTTGTTATGGTCTTAGTGTGAGCATCAGCTGTGATCAGTGCAACCCAAAAGTGAGTTTTTCTTCTCAGATTGTTTTGAAAGGATATTTCACAGAAAGAAAGGCAGAAATTGGAGTCATCGACCCTAAACTTGGAAACCACAATCTCAAGTGTTCCTGAGCTGCTCAAAAATAGAAAAGGCCTGGAGTTTCCTCTGTGTACCTGGTGCACGGCGCCAAGCACCTCAGCCGTGTTGGAGATTCGTTCCACAGTCCCAGCGAGGATGTCCAGAGACAGCTCCAGCCTCTGCAGGATCTTACTGCGCTTACTGTCCAGACACAGGCCCTTCAGTGTCTGCAAAACACACAAACACACACGTGCTCCTGCTCTCTCTGGTGGTGTTATTAAGGCTATTTTTAAATCATCTGTCATATTTACTGCACCTCCAGGGTCTCCCTGCCCCGGCTCAGCTCCAGCTGGATGTTTTCCTCAGCCAGGTTGCGGGCGTGCTCCTCCGCCTGCAGCCTCTGCTTCAGCGTGTACTGATCACAGCGGAAAGCGAGGGCTATCTGAGAAAAAGCTGTCTGAGAGCAAGAAAAACATCATTTTTTCACTCAAGTTTTTAATGCAGCCTCATTTTAATCCCTGGTTCTGCTGAGAAACTATATTTTATTCAGCTGTGTGTTTTATGGTTGAAATGAAAACATGCAACTTCAACTTTAGAGGGAAATTTAAAAGGCACTTTTGTCAACAATGTTTCCTGTGGTGCAAATGTGCCAGATTCTAAGTTAAATACATTTTCATGAGCTGTCTAGCTATTTAGATGATAAGCAAAAGGATCAACAGTCTTTAACACTGACATACGGACAGAAGTTTACAATTAAAACATCAACGGAAACGTTACGACTTTTAAATCTGACCATTGATACATGGTTTGCTTGTTGTAGTCTCTCCTTCTGTTTGGTCCTTTAAACAACCTCATGTAAGTGAAAGGGGGAAATATCCATAATGCTCATTTTGCGCAAAAATTAAAATCAAAGTTTCTCTGAAGCTCATTTCATCGTGTGAAGGGCTCAATTCATGGGTGGAATGCATGCTAATAAATGTTAAAAAAAAAAACATCCAAGTCGCACAGGGATTTGTGCAAAACTACAATGACCTTATTTACATGGTAAAAGGCATCAAAAATTCACAAATCTTCAATGAGAATTCAGTCATATATTAGTCTAATTAATTAAGAATCTGTCTGAGTAAATCTTTTTACAGTAAAATTCACTTTTTATCTTTATGTACAGTCATTCTTAGCTGATTTGCTTTGAATAAATAGCAACAAAAATAGTGTGTGTGTGTGTGTGTGTGTGTGTGTTAGAAAACAGTAACTTTCCACTTGAGATTTACTCACATAGCTTTAGATAAACATTTGAATACATTTTGCATGGGAAGAGAACAGCAGGTTTTGTCCCTTGTCACTTCCTGTACATTGAAAGTGCATTACAAAGGGGTCTTTTTATGCCCAGTGTGAACAGGAAGGATGATTATAACAGGCAAAACCAGTTTTATCTGAAAACTAAAAGAGATGAAACAGCATATAATCTGATGTATCATAACATCAATAAAAAGTGGGTGAGCTTACCTCCAAATCTTTCTCTGACATCTCTACACTGTCAGAAGAACGCACAATTGAAAGATTAATGAAGCGTCAAATTAAAGTTTTACATTAAAATACACTATGATAGCCTGTATGACAGAATATCACATCGTGTCACCTGTCAAGTCCTACTCGCTCTATGATGGACAGATCATTCCAGCTCACGATTGGCGGCTCCTCTTGAATGGTTTCTGATGTAAAGATACAAACCAGTTTAAGTTCAGAGCCATTAAACTGGTGTCTCGATGTTTTATGCGCATTTTATAGCTTTTACCTTCTTCGCTGTCCTCACTGTCCAGCATGGTGGACGGACAGTAGCTGTTTGTCTCAGCATCAGGCTGAAATGAGTTCAGAAACATTACATCTGTCACTGAAGTGTTGATCAGTATTAACAGGAAGGACAGCTGGTAGATTATTTGACTCACCTGAGCGTTCATCTTGTCTTCAGAATGATAATTCATGATGATTATTTAGATCCTCTTCACAGCCAGCAGTGTTTTTTTCACTGCTGCTGAAATCTCAAATGTGTTCTCAACGGTTCCTGCCCGTGTTTGGTTCATTTCTCCCAGGCTTTCTCCTCTACTGAGAATAGATAATCCTATTAAGAGATCCACAGTCAGACCAGAGCAGGACAACTGCCCCAAGAGGCTCATGGGTAACAATGGCTGTACCTGTTGCTGTGTTTTTATCTTAACTAAATAAATAATAGTGTTGTCCCAGGTGATAAGACAAATGTGTAGTTGCCATCTCCCTCCTTTGAATAGAGTAACATTTGGGTCAAAACAATGAACTTCACTGAATATGAACAAACAGACAAACACACAGGGAATGTTTGGCCCAAACTCACCGGTAGGTGAAAGGTGAGGGGCTTAAGATCTTTACTGTCACAAAACCTGAATTACCATGAATTTAGCTGTTTTTACCGATTCGAAACACTCACTGCTGCACCCTGTAGGACAAAAACATATTTAAACTAAAATTAACCAAAAGCACATTATCAGTAGCAGCTGATATTGGCTTTAAAATTAAATATCAGATATCAGCCACCATGCCGATATATATGTTCCCTGTGGACAGACGTGATGTTTTCTTCTCCTGAAACAGACCAAATTTGCCCTGGTTGTGGGTGTTCTGATTGTCTTGGGGAGAGCATCATCCAGTTTTCAGTAAGATGTATCTTACTTGTTCTATTTAAAAGCAGCTGTCATAAATAAATATATGATTTACTTGATGTACTTTCAAGGATTTTTCTTCTTTTGCACATGCAATGAATATTATATAATTTTAAGCCTGGTGTCTTATGACTGATTATCTCTGCAATACATATCAGTATTTACATACATTGTGCATCCCTACCCAATACCCCAAATGTCATCACTTCATCATTTTAGGCTACCGGATATTGTGCAAAATTTTGTGATCATCAGCAAAACATGTCTTACGAGGTCACAGTGACCTTAACCTTCAGACTTTGACCACCATCAGTTCATCCTTGGATCCAAATGGATATATTTGCGCTAATTTGAAGAAATTCCCTCAAGATGTTCTTGAGCGTTTGTGTTCATGAGAATGTGACAGACGGACATGATGCCTGCAGCCAGTCTGTCTTTTTTGGGGGGGTGGGGTGTTGGGGGGATCCTATCATACACACCTCTCTGCTGTGGTTTCATCATATTGTTCCTTTCGGTGCTGTTTGTCTGGGACTTTTTACAAAAGGATGCCCGACCTTCACTGTTAAGGCAGAATTTGGTACTTCATTTTTTAAAATGTTGTGAGGTCTATTACTACTATTTTTTTTCTATTACTGGTCATATTGGACCTTCTTCTGGACCTGTATTCTTGCTTTTGTTGGCTTTCCCTTTTTTTCTCCATGGGCCTCCAAAATGCATCTTTATAACCCCCAAAAATACTGTATCAATTAGTCAGTAAATGTTTTAAAAAGCATGTAATAACAGAAAAAGTGGCAAAACCTGTGCATTTTTTGGTTAAACACTTGTTAAAAAGTTTGTCAAACAAGCCTTGACCCATTTCTCTACCCCATGTATTACATTTGCTGCTTTGTCAATAAAAACCCACATATCAGTGACCAAAACTAAATTTTGTGGGATTGTAGACCTCTGTGCTCAACCATTTTAGGATTTGTAACATCAGATCAAAGGCATCAGAATGCACAAATGTTTCGAACATCAGAGCAAATTTCCTGCTTTGACTTAGACTGCATTAGTAATTTATCTTTTCCCCAGGGACATGAGTTGGTTTCTTTTTTTAAAAAGCTTTGTTTCGTTCCTCTAATGTTACTTAATGGATTTTAAATATCTCCAATTTCAGGTCAAATATTGAACACTAGAAAATAAAATGTGAGGGGAAGAGGCAAGTATTTAATTGCTTTGGATAAGTTACATGCAGACAGTGAGCTGTAACCCAAGATAATTTTAATTCCACGTTTTGTGTTAAACACTGAGATGTCCCACTCCCTCTACAAATACCAAGAGTTTCAATCTGAGCAAAAACAAGAACACCTGAAGCAGTCGACTTTGGAGCAACTCCACATTTTTTATTAACACAAAAGCTGTCATTTAATACAGGCGTTGAGGCTTGCCCATGGTGCTCTTAACGTAAAGGGCACGCACGTTCTGCCAGTTCTTCTTCAGCAGGGATACCAAGAAGTTGACAGCCAGGTGGATGTTGTACACAAGCTCATCCTCTGTCATCTTCACGTGTCCTACAGCCACAGCCAAACACAGCACCTAGGACACAAAGTAAACCAATATTTAGTACGTAAATGATGTTTCAAAAGATCAATATAAGCCACCAAAATTAAGACAGCAAATAAGAGACTGTTCCCCAATCTTAGTGCTGCTTGGCATACCTTCTTCATCTGGAATTTGATTGTGGACTTGACCTCATCCACCTTGGTAGTCATGTTCTCGTTGTGGGTGAGCAGGGAGGGGAATTTGCCGGCCTTGTTCAGCCCAGGGCCAAGGATACGAGGGATCTGCTTGATCAGAGACTCAGAGGCCAGGAAGGCATCATACTTCTTGGCTAGAGAGGGGCAGCAGGAAGCGAGATTACGTTTTAAACAGCCTGTCAGACTTAAATCATCATCGATCAGGTCTCTGATGGATCATAAAGACAACTTCATACCAAGCTTCTTGACCAGCTTTTTGTTCTTGTTGAGCTTCTTGAGAGCCTCGATGTCCATGTGTGGCAGATCAGCGGCTTTGGCCTCGTCACAGTGCTGCTGGTCACCCAGGACGCACACAGAGAACTTTGGCCTCGGGAGGGTCTTCAGCCTGCCAATTCACCAGAAAGTTAGACCCTGCTCACAACTCGAACACTAGCACATGGGTCATCAGTTAGAAGTAAGGCAGGGTATGATTGTATACATTGTAAGTATGACTTTAGAGTGTTGGCTTGACTAACATGTGCATCATCATGGTTTATATGACAGCTAAGATGCATTAAATGTGCACATTTATCAGACCATATAGGCCTGCCAATTTACTTCTTGTTTAGAAATCACCATGTAGCTCAAGTAGAAATGAAAACGACAAAAATGTTTGGTATGAAAAACTTGTCAGACATACTGAAATTCATACTCTGCCATCCTCAAATGACACGTTCCTGAATTTACTTTGAAATAGAAGATTTCTTACCCATACCACCACCGTGGCCGGTGTCCTGCTGACCTCTTTGGTAATGTAATGTAAATTGGTCGGCATGAGGACATGAACTTATCAGCTCAGCCACTCAGAGCCTTCCCTCATGTTTTAAGACCCAGGGTAGGGGTCCGTCTGCTTCACCTCCACCAGCCAAGGCTGGGTCAGCTCAGTCAGACTACCCAGAGTACTTCTCCATGTCTGCCCCTGGCCTGTCTTTGGTTACTTTTAAATTATTGTAAGATTTAAGCGACTACATTTCTTATAAGAGGCTATTTTGTTAGACAGGGCTGGAAGCACACAGGGAAAAGGTTGGGTGAAACAGTAAAAGGTCGAACCTGACAGTGCCGGAGAAACGCTTGTCCTTCTGGGGATCATAGTTTTTCAAGCTGATCTGCAGCTCCACTGACTCCACAAACCTACAGACAGATGCAAAGTGACATAATGATATCTTACTCCTACATTTTCTTCCCAAGTCTAAGTGTCACAGGCCGAATAGTTGATATGAACTTACTTCCTAGGCTTGGCCACGGAGCCCTGCAGGACCTCCTTCACAGCCTCGTACAATGTATCCCTGGAGACCTTGCTGTTATATTAACAAAAAGAAAAAGAAAAAAAAAATGAATTAAGAAAATAATAAAAATCACACGACATATTAAGGTAAATGCTATAAAAATCATAGCACATTGAACAGAGCTCCTCCAGCTGGTCTACGATAGCCTCTAAACATTCAACATCTGAAAAAATTTCGCTAAAATCTATTTCAATAATGTCTAGACAAGTTAATATATAAATCCAAGACTAGATTATTATCAAAAACATGTTTTAAATTAGTGGATGACACTGGATTACATCTCAAACTTAACGTGGGAACAGTTATGCTACACCGGCAGACGACCCGGTGCCACAAAAAATGTTTCACTTCACGTTATTCTAAAACCTCTAAAATAACAACTGTCGTACAATACAGTAAGAATAAAGTCTTAAACGAACGATAAGACCAAGTGAAACTGTAGTAACAGTTTATTTCTTGACATTTATTTTGCAAATTGGCTAACCTCATTTTAGCGGCTGGTCACTCTCGTCGAGCTACGCTGGAAAAGGAAGTGTGGCAGGAAGTTACGTAAAATAAAGGCGGCCTGGTGGTGTCGTCATCATAAAGCGAACACCCAGTAGTGCTGCTTTGGATGGTATTGTTTTTTGTTTGTTTGTTTGTTTGTTTTATTTTTTTTTAATTTATTTATTTATATCAATCAGCAATACAAAGCACAGTTACAATACAAATAAGAAATGAATTACAGAAAGATAAACAGTGCAAAAAAATAAAATAAAATAAAATAGAAATAAATAATATAAACATAAATAAAAGAGTAATTAAATGAAAAAGAATGAAACAAAAACAAACAAATAAATAATAAAATAAATACACGC
>JAPXVT010000002.1:9334746-9349322 GCA_029823135.1 Acanthurus reversus | reverse complement strand
TTAAAAAACAAATTAATCTGAAACTTGAAATTTTTTAATCAATCGTCTTCTTCGCACTCAAAACATTTAAAAACCCAATATTAAAGCAAATGATTTGTTTCCATCGAACAACATCCAAGTAAAAGTTGAACTCATGTAAAATCATCATCAGCGTGGAGAGGCTGATGCTCATTAATGACACATTATTGATAACCTTGTTCAAATCAGGCGTGACTTCCACAGAACTGATAAAGACACTTGGAGTGGCCCTTTGCCATGCTCATGGCTGTTTTTTTAAACAGAGATAAGAATTGCAATCTACAGCTAAGAACGTGGAGAACTGACTGTAGGTCTGATAGATACATCGTATTTGTATTTATAAAATATACAAAAATGGTATTTCAACATGTCAGTGGAACCACCACATCACATGAACAATTAACAAGTTCTTGATGTGCATTTTACTTTTTGTATCTGCAGCATATTCACATTTTGTGCCAGAGTTAGATTTACACAGTCAAAATGTTTTTGAAGCTTCTGTAGTGCTTTTATGTGAACACACTGATTTCCATCCATCTCACTGTTACACAGCTTCTCTGCACCAAACACTTCAATGAAGCAAGTTTACTTTTTTTAACCTCCACCTTTAACCTGTAAAAACAAATGCCTGCAGGTGACTATTGCTCAGAATTTTTAGCTAAAAAAGTGGAAGCACACCATGAAGTCAAATCTAGGACAAAATCAAAAAGGCCAAGGAGGTTCCTTAATTTTTTGATCATCTGACAGGCAGTTGTGATTGACTACTGGCATCCTTCCCGTTATAATAATCATGTCTTACTAGGAAACTTGAATAGAACAATACAACTGTGCTTGTTTTTTTAAAACTATGAGTCATGTGTCCGCTGTGAAAAAGGTCCATCCAAGTACGATTCCCACCACTGCAGGTAAACAGTAAAAACGTTTCCTGTTAGTGAAGATATTTTACATTGAATGTTTTTTTCGTCTATATCAATACTTTTTATTTCCCCTGCAAATCAAATGGGCCATGGCTCATTTACCAAACCGGCCTCTCTCATGGTTAAAACGGACCTGAAATCAACACAGAAGTCCTGTAAAATTGTTGTTTACAAAGTTCTTAAAGAGAAGCGGAGCAGCTGCAGTCAACACTTCTCTGTGTCCCCACACAGATTACATCTTTGCTCATATCAATAGCCAGCCTGTTAAATATATCAGGAAGTCACGGTATCTTGTTAGGCTAAGCTCTACAGCAGTTATCTCTGTGGAAATTTTAGGTCCCGAGGCGTATATTTTAAGTCTAATTTGATGTTATATTTGAGGAAATGCGAGGTTTAAAATGATTACTCACAAACAGGGTCTCGTGAAGTCCACAGAGGCTCTTTTCTCTGCCCCACAAACTAATGGCTTTCGGCTGCTCCACTGGAGCTCACAAACACCTACACATATGCATATTATGTAAGCCCCAGATGGACCAAATGAATCAAATTGATTTATTTCCTCTGGTACTGCCTGCAACATGCCAAAAGTGAAATGGGGAAAATGTGTGCTTCTTGGTGCATTTTTCAAGGTTGTGATGATTACAGACAATACAGAGAACAAAGGCCACCTCAGCAATAAGAACTGGATGTAACTGTTAATACTTTCTCAGCATAATAAGTTTCTTATCCATTATGGACAAGCTGGTTATCAGAAAACAGAACCCCAAATGGAATAAAAAAAATATGCGTAGCTTTGTGAAGTGTTTGTGAATTTGGGTGATAGTGGCAACTGGGCCTTTGTTGTGATGCACCTGGAGATTTTAGATTACACACAGTTTTGTTTACCCCTGCTTAGTGTGTGTAATCTTGGGTAGAGTGTTCAGGCTGTAACTGGCTTTAGCTTCAGCAGCTGACCCAGACCCCCGCAGCTTTAAACCCTGCCACATAAAGTTGAAGCTGCAGCAGTTCACTGGGTGATGGGAGTAACTGTCTGTTCATGAACTCACACCATTGCCCTGACTCTCATTTTTTATGTGTTGATTATTGTGAAATGATACCGCAGCAAAAACAAAACAAAAACATTGAATCAACTGTGACCTGTAATTTTTTTATTCACCTCTGAGACTCTAAAAAAGACTTTCCAAGAAAAGTGTTCCTTTGGAAGATTACATTCATCACAGTACAGTTCACCCTTTGCCTAAAGTTGCTGTTTTTCTCTGAGTGTCAAATGCACACATACACACACACACACACACACAGGGCCTATTTCAGGTCATTCTCTTGAGATACACATAGTAGCAATTGCAGCAAGTGAAATATTTGTTTAAAAAAACTGCTTGTTGTTGGGAACAAACATCTCCTCAGAGAATTACATAAGTTTTTAACGAAGCTGAACCTCAACCCTTCACCTCCCCAACCAATCACTGCCACTGCCACCAGCACAAACACACTTGTGCAAACACCCTTCGTATGTCTAATACACTTCTTAGACAGCTTAGTTGGCTCTTAGTTACACTGGCAAGTCTCATCCTATTTGGATTAAGTGTCCTTGCCTTTTGCCTACATACTGACACACATTTAAGGGTATAGAATCACTCACAGAGCCACAGTGCAGTAAATAACCTTTGCAGACTTTTATTTTAATATTCTTGCAAACTCGTCCGGATTTATGTTTTTACAGTGAGGTTCAGAAATATTTGGACAGTTGCACAATTTTTGTAATTTTGCTTTACAACACCACAATGGATTTGAAATGAAGCAGTCACGATGTGGTTGAAGTGTGGACATTATGCTTCTTCTCAAGCTGTAGCAGAGCCCCTTCTTTTTAGAGCCTCACCATCTTTATTGATTTTTGTAAATATAGGCTTATACTGAATTTCATGGCAACAACATGTTGGAACAATGGCAACAAAAGCCTGAATTACGCTGCCACTACCACATTTAGGAAAAATAACACTGGTTTTGAGCATTCCAAAGCTAAACCAGATCAAGTGTAACAGCTGCATCGGCCTCATCATCCTAACCACAATGCCAGTTACAGTTAAGATGCCATCCTTGATTTCAGGCAAGTAGACAAAAGATGAAAAGCGACAAGATGAGATAAGATCTCTGAGCATTGACAGACACTACATTTTACTAATCAGGAGCTTCCATGTCCTGTCTGCAGCTACAATACCTAACAAAAGTCTGTGTTGAAAGTGCGGGTCTATCCCTCTACCCTTGTGTTATGATAGCCAATTGACCCCTCGCTAAGCTCCGCCCTCGAACGCAAACAGACCAGTCAGAGCTTAAGATCTGCCAGCTCTGACCAGAGTCCAGCAACTATGTGCTGTGCTCCGCTGAAACTCATGCAGTCTTTTCGGATTTTGGTCATTTTCAGGCTGGTTCTGTGGATTTTGAGCTTGTCGCGGTTAAATATTGTGTCTGCAGAATTTTTTAAAGTGATGTTTGTTTTTTGGCAATGTTCGAAAGAGATTTACGTTCTTATGTCCAAAATCAAACACTGAAAAGTGCGTCTCTCATTTGTCCTCTCTTGCAGGCTTGAATGGTGGCTTGGTAGTTGGTTACCCTTCCTTGCGGTGAACTATGGGGCATGATGAAGCCACATGTCATTAAGACTTGCCACCACCCTGAGTCTCAACTTCCAGGTTCCTCCTTGATTCAGTCTCCACGACCCCCTTCGACCCCCGTTCATCCCATGACTTCAGACCCCTCCGTTTTCATCCATCAAAACCCAACGCTCACCTTATACATTTCAAATCCTCTATCGATTCCAGTTAAACTACTTCAGACAAGGTGTGGTCTCTGTTAGTAATGTAATCAGTGTGTGCACACATGATATGGTGTTGAAAGAATACAGACTAACCAGGCAAAAAGTCAATATCCTCACCATGTTTCATGTACAAGACATGAAAACAAAACAGCGTTGTTGTATTGCATGGCACTGCTGTTTCTGTAACAAAACCCTCACTGCTGGCATATTATGATGACACAGTCGACATCAACACAGAGGTTACTGTACATTTATGCCATATTGTTTGGAATTTTAAACAATGTTTTGATTTTATAAGAGAAAAGGACTAATTGATGTGTTTGGCAAATGTGATGCTGTCAGCATAACAGGTTTAGTGTAAATCCAATAAAGAAGTCAGAAATTCCAACGTTAACGTGTTCTCATAGAGAAGCATGTGTTGACGTCTATGCGGTACGTGTGGCAGCTCTGAACAAGGCCATTTCTAATGTAACCATAACCTCAAGTAACAAAATAATTGATCCAGTTGATAATATGCATTTTTGCCTTAGAAGCAACACAGGGTTAATGCTGTGAAGTATGCTCGTTAGCTGGGCATGCAAACGTTTACATTTTTACACACAAAGGTTAAAGCTCTCCAGCAACTAAATTTATAAACTCATGATCAAAATTTTAGTTTTTATGACATCTGTTAAGGTAGAGCTCTAGCTTTTTTTTTAATCAGAATTTGGAAGTAACCAACATGTCATGCCAGACCAGACTCTGCAGATTGCTTCATTCTCAGTAAAACACACAACAGGTCAATGATTATGTAGCTCTGAAAGTGTTACAGTAATATGTGGATTTTGATGCAAGATGGCAGGAGAGTGAAGCAACACACGGCATGACACTCTAGTCAGAATTGAGTCAAAGCATTTCAAGGTTAAAGAGTGGGAGAGAAAACAAGAAGGACAGGTTAATGAACCTAGACTTTAGAATGATAAGTAACAATGACGCACATGAACTGTACATTACATTCAACTGGTGTTCACTGCTACTTCTCACCTGTTACTGAAAAAGTCAAAAAAACAAAAAGGAAAAACAAAGGAGAGACTGACCCAAATCACTCAGAGCTCGCACATCATGCACTTGTTTGCTCTCATTTTCATTTGTTTAACCCACAAAAACACGACCTGGCCAGAGTTCACCACTGGCCTCTCAAGGTCAGGAACCAACACACAAGCTTTCGTTGGTGAACACCTGGTGACCTTACACTCACACACACACACACACACACACACTTGTTGTGCAAGGAAACTATTCTGTTTTTTCAAAGACTACCTCTTTAGTTATCTTTGATCAGTGACAGTAGATGATTTTTGTAAACATTTGACAATAATACTGTGATCAGCAATGTTTTCTATTAATTTAAAACTGAACTGCAAATAATTTTAAACTCATAGAAGCTCCATTTTGCCGTGTTGCTTCAGCAAAGCACCTCTCACTCCATGTCAGAAAACCACTAGCTTTATATTTGTCAGCATTGTAACTTCTCCTCACTATGAATGTTTTGAATGTGGCTACATTTGCTCAACACAAGTAAGTAGGCCTAAAAGAGATCAAAGTACTCAGCCTGATGTTTAGCGCACTGAAATCATTCTTAAACTCTGTCCAACATTTGATAGCGTTGTCATTTATAGTTGACTGATTTTTGTGCACTTGCCACTAAAGGGACAGTTGTTACATAACGTTTGAGACAAGCCACAGCTTAGGCGCACTCTGGCAATAGTTCAAATAACACTGCAGCTCTGTGTGTCATCACCATTTATGTCTGCACAGCCGATATGTTCATGATTAAACTGTTAGTCCATCAAAGATTCAGCCTCTTGTGGCATCCTGGTTGCTCAACTGGTAGAGTAGACACCTCATGCACAGAGGCTGTGTCTTTGCTGCAGTGGCCCCAGGTTCAATTCCACCCAGTGGCCCTTTGCTGTATGTCATTCCCTTCCCATTTCCTGTCTAATCCTTCAACGGTCCTATCATTCATAAAGGCACAAGAATATCTTTAATAAATAAATAAAGATTAAGCCTCTTTTTTTATTATCTGCCAAAAGATCGTGCACCCAAGGTCCAGCTGCCACCATTCACAGGTTAGTCAGTTTAGTCCAGAACACTGGAACGATCTTGTCTAGATACAGACTAACCATGCTTTTTTTTTTTTTTTTGGTCATTGACAAAGTCTGTGTCAGTAAATCACCATCCATCCATCCATGGTCCTCCACTTATCCAAGGTCGGGTCGAGGTGGCAGCAAGCTCAGTTGGGCACTTCAGACATTATTCACCCTGGTAACTCTCCCCAGCTCCTCCTGGAGGATCCCGAGCCGTTCACAGGCCAGATACAATATATAATCCCTTCAGTGAGTTCTGGGTCTGCCCCGGGGTCTCTTCCCGGTTGGACATGCCTGGAAAAGCTCCAAAGGGAGGCTCCCAGGAGGCATCCTAACCAGATACCCGAACCACCTCAGCTGGCTCTTTTCGATGCGAAGGAGCAGCGGCTCTACTTCGAGCTCCCTCCAGATGTCCAATCTCCTCACCCTATCTCTAAGGCTGAGCCCAGCCACCATACGGAGGAAACTCATTACAGCCACTTGTATCCGTTATCTCATCCTTTCAGTCATGACCCACAGCTCATGACCATAGGTGAGGGTTGGAATATAGATGGACTGATAAATTGAGAGCTTTGCCTTCCGGCTCAGCTCCTTCTTCACCATGACAGTCGGGTGCAGTGCCTGCATTAAGCTAGGTTCATACTTTCCGCATCCATGTGTCTGCATGGGTCTGCACTGGTATGCCTGACTTAAAAATCATCATCCACCCATGTCCCTGATGGTCCGCGCGTACCCCTCTGTGGACGTCCGCGTACAGCCCAAAATTTGTGAACGTGTGGACTGTCCGCTTTGAAAGCGTGCTGACTGTGCATGCTCTTGTACATGTGTGAACGAAGCAATGTTTTGACCTAACTAGTTTGACTGTAGTTACACTGATTCACGGCAACATTTCCAACTGAAAGATTTCTCATTTCTTTCAACATTAGAGAATACAACAAAAAAGAACATAATACATCCCACTCAGGTAAGAATGTGTCCGCAGAACCTTTATTTTTATCTCCTGTCGCCTCTGCCTGGATGACACAGATTTAGTTGTAGCTGCAACATTAGTAACATCAGTCTGGTTAAAAAAGATAAAAGAAGTACAACTTCTGTTATCTTTTGTTTAATTTGCTGCAATCTGTACATTGCATATTTTGTATGGCCAGACTGTCGCAGACCGTTGTTTATAGTATGAATGAAACTGTATGTTAGGGCCTTTACCACTGATGCTGCACCAAGCCCCCTATCCATCTCCTGCTCCTGCTTCCTGTAACCCATGAACAAAACCCCAAGATACTTAAACTCTCTCACCATGGCAAGAGCCCATCTCCCAAACTGAGAGGGCAATCCACCAGGGCAATAAATCACTATATAGACATTAAGGATAAACATGAAACATTCTGTTACCTTTAACTCCTAAATTCACGTAAGTCAAAGTCAAGCAATCAGCTGCAGCAAGAAACATTCAGAATCGAGAGAACCAGTTTTTCCAGAATGACAAACCTAAAGAATGGAGGAAATTGGTCATGGCAAAATCTTAAAGCAAGATTGTTGCCTATTGGTGAATTCCGTGATTTCATAAAGTGCAAAATCAAACCTTTTACCTGTAAATCTTTCAGACGTAATTTTGCTTGTTTTATTGTTTACTAAATGTCTGCATCCAATCAAATAAATAACCAACAAAAAAATCTGTTTCCAGAACAAATTGATATGAAGAGCAGCAGCAACAGAAGCATTGACAGTGCATCTCTTACAGTTCTTTCACACAAATCAGACACTACAATTGCATTAAAAAATGTGAGAAAGCAAAAGTCACTCAGCAAAGATAATCAGAAGTCCAAAAAAGAAAAAGAAAAAAGTAACCAGAAAAAAATGAATATGTAATCAGCCCTCAACAGCGGTCTGCCAGCAGCAACAACAGGAAGCTCTTCGACTGAAGAATCCGAAAACCGTCTTCAGGAAGTTTTTTTGTGTGACAAGAGGAAGCTGAGGCTGCAGCAATAAAGTCTTTGGTCTGGCTCTGTCAAAAGAGCATTCAGCTAAACTTCCTCATCTAAGAGAGAGGATAATCTTTTATGTTTGTAACTGAAGTGTTACATAGTCAAGGGCAGCCTTGTAAATGTCTCTTCCATTGTCCTGGGAATGAGTCATAGGAGTGATGGCTGCCCTCAGTCCTGCTATAGCCTCTGGCTCCTGAGAGCTGGATGGATGGTAGGACTATTACACCAGCAGACTGTTATCTCAAACTGTTCCAGTCCAAGACATGATCTTCTAAAGCATCCAAAAGGAATAATTAGCCTACACTTAATGAATTTCTCTGTTTTATATAGGGTGGCAACCCATGTTAAGCTGCATTAAAACACCTATTATGAAAGAGAGGTACTGATCTTTTTTTTACATGATAATGCATTATCAACACATTATCAGTATTTCACCTTTGAAGCACTATTATGTACCAATTTAACCTTGCAATAATGACTTAAGAATATCTTTTATTTAATGTTTATTTTTTAACAGAGTAAACATCTCCCTGTGTTGGTCACTCTGCATCTCAATCTCCATTTGCAGCACAAGTTAACTTAGGGGAGCAGGACAGGTAGACAAGAGTGCATAATTCTTAATGGCACTCCATCTTGCACACCAACTATCACTGATTCTGTGGAAACTGGATCATATATTTAGGGAAAATTGCTTTCTGATGTAGCTTCTAACGTTCTCTGTCTGCTCTGTCTCATCTCTCTGTGATTCTCAGTTTTCTAATGTAACACGCACCTTTCTGTAGCTGCTAGTTAGCTCTGTTAGCTGTGCAGCTAGCTAACTCTGCTTGAGAGCTCAACTGCTGCTGCCCCAGAGCACCAGGAAGTGCCACTGTCAGTGTTCACATCACGTCAAAAAAAAAAAGAAGAAGAAGAAGAAGAAAAATGAATCCACCGGTATAATGACAGAGTCAGAGAGACAGACATTGACAGTGGAGAAAAGAAACGGAGAGAGTGAGTGAGGTCTAGACAAAAGCATTGCCAGACAGAGAATATGTGCAGACTGTTGCAGGGATGGAGGGTTAGTGCAATGACAGACAACAAAGTGGACTTCTTGCTTAAGAACCAGGAGCAGTATTAGCTGGCTTGCTGATTTATGTCTTGTGTTCTGCAGTGTTAGCAAAAATGTTAACATGGTTTTGGTAATAAACCAGGTCAGTCCATTTCAAAAAGAGTTGAAGCAGGTAAATATTATAGCCAGGTCAGCATATTGTCTCTGGTTATGGTTATACTAATTTGGTATGCTGTTGTGAAATATGAGCAATGCTCATTCAAACCAGGACTGCCAACTTTCCAGAGTAGATAGGACTGAGACACAGAAGTAACAGTGTGTGCAGAAAGAAGTGAGAGTGAGACAAAGTAAAATTTTTACGGCTCAGTGAGGCCTGTTTTATTTCAACAATAATGTAAAATAAAAAAAATAATGCATACAAATAAATAAATTGAACTTGCCATTAAGATTTAGGTGCCTTGTTGTGCCATGTTGTGGCCATCTTTGATGCCTTAATAAGTGTTGAGAAGGGCTCCCACTTAAAGCCCGGCTCCAACCTGATTAAAGAAAGCCCAGTTACTACACATTTGTCTGTGATATGTCTGTGAGAGGAGCTTTTTTAACCGAAAAAAAAAAAAAAAAGATGCCCATAGAAAGGTAAAGATACTTTGTTGTCACATATACACAATGTACAGTGAAATGTGTTCTCTGCATTTAACCCATCCCTGAGGAGCAGTGGGCAGCCACAGCACGGCACCTGGGGACCAACTCCAGATTCTGGGTCAATACCTCGATCAAGGGCACTGAGTGGAGGTAGACCTAACAAACATGTTTTGATGGTGGGGGAAACCAGAGCACCCAGAGAAAACCCACGCAAACACAGGGAGAACATGTAAACTACACATAGAAGGTCTTGCCCCAGCCAGGAATTGAGCAAAGGACCTTTTTGCTATGAGGCAACAGTGCTAACCACTCCTCCACTGTGCCGTCTAAAGCTCTTGTTTAATTAAAATTTGAGTTGCTCACTTTTCTAGTGTAACAGTCAGAGTCTCTCCTGATTGAACTAAACTCTGACTCCCCAAAAAATGCATATGTGACACTCACCGAATTCATTTAGCAGGTATATCTGGACCTCGAGTATGTATGAAGTATTTTGTAACTAGTCAACACAGGGGAGAAAATAGGTACAGAGGACACATTAGGTTGGGTCATAAGTATACGTAAAAGCTGAATATCAGGTTTAGTTCACTAGTGTGGTGAACAAACACAAGTGCAGACACAGGAGGCAATGGTGAAGATTTAAGGCAGCTGACGATTGTAGATGCTGGAGTTCTGGGAAAACAAGCAGATTAGGAACAGTGGAGAGGAAGGGCTGAGGTTGGCTGAGTGTCAAAGAATGAGGAAACACTGGAGCTGAGGAAGAGGAGCAGGCAGGTTGAAGAGATGATTCTGGAACACAAGGAGGAGCACGTTAGCAACAGGCCGCAAGGGAATAATAAACAGAAAACAAACAGTGCCCCTGTAATGTACAGTACCACATAAGCTGAGGCAACGATCTGGCAAAGTTTTTATACTGGAGAGCTGATGAGGGGATGCAAGGCGGTTGTGGTGATTGCAAGCAGGAGCAGCTGTGTTGGATGAAGTGACGAGCCAAGAGAGGGACCCATGCCATACACACACACAAACAGGGACGAGTAGCAACGCAGAAGAAGGGAAACAGATGACATATAAGGGAACACTGACAGCCATACACTGGAGGGTCTCTTCTCGTCTTGCAAAGTAGACGTTTCAAAATGTCAGAGAAGGCACAAACAACGTCTTGTTGAAGTTTGTCAACATTTGCCAAAGAGCGTACAAGTTTCATGTCATGACTTAAAGTGTGAGTAATCCAAGTCCACTGACAGACATCGCAGAGCTTACTGAAGCCTTCTTCAGTTGAAGGTCCCTGTGGTTTACATTCAAAATTATTACCTATGTGATGACATATTTTTCAGCACTCAAATTGCATCAATTAGATGAATCATTGTGAGTTACTCTACCTTAAACCTGCCCAGCAGCTCTTGAAAATTTAAACGAGCACATATGCTCATTTTTAAAGACATTTTGATGTGAAAAACGTACATATTGGAAGTGTAGACGTGAAGGATTTTACCTTTAAAGCCATGACATTTTGCTGCCTGGATCCGCTTTGCTGTAAAATGTAATAAATCATCTCCGTCCTTGTTTTCCAAAACTCCTCAGATCCAAGATACTCTTTTTCCAGGACAGAGGCTTCAGTGTTAAGCTTTGCTGTCAAGGCTGCTGCCATGCTCCTCAGAGAGTATTATGCCTCCAAGTCCTGAATCTTAATCCAAACCATTTACAGACTAAGAACAAAGCTTTGCCTTTATTCAAACTCCAAAACAGAGGCATTATATATATATCCCTTCCTCCTCTGTATGCTCTGATCTAAAAATGGTCTTCTTT
This sequence comes from Acanthurus reversus, assembly GCA_029823135.1. Taxonomy (NCBI): domain Eukaryota; kingdom Metazoa; phylum Chordata; class Actinopteri; order Acanthuriformes; family Acanthuridae; genus Acanthurus; species Acanthurus reversus. Next base: position 9,337,974 of record JAPXVT010000002.1, on the reverse strand, counting down.
AATGGCTTTAAGTTATGTGTGCACATTCACAGATGGGATGAGACTGAAAGATAATGTGATGGGGAAGGAAAGAATTGTCACTTTTAGGAATAGACTGTTGTTCACATTGAGATAATCACTTGTGAGTGGTTTAAGGAAATTGCCTGTAATGAGTTAAGTAGAATATGTAAGAAGCAATGTCATCCAAGTATGCTGTTAACATAATTTTGGTTGTACTAGTGGAAAAACACACCAGCAGTTTAGTGGGATATTTTTTTTCTCCCCACAATTACCAGTGCACATTTCAGAATGTGAATAGTTTTTTTAATTTTTTTGGTGAGTTTGTCCTCTATTGGCAAATGGTTATTGAATGCATAAAAGAGTTACATATTGAGTTATATTTCACACTGTCCATAGTGTTAACATATTTAGTGTTAATAATATAGACTAATGGAGTTAACGTTTGACACTACAGACTTGTGTTGTGTGAATTCAACACTGTTGTGTGTTGGCTAGTGTTAAATTTCAACTATTGAGAGTGTTGCTGCATCTCTGTCATAGTGTATTAGTATTTAACACTTTCAAGTGTTGTATTAACTTGATTTAGAGTGGAACAATATAGACACTTGTAAAGTGTTGAATTTTACTCTGTTAGAGTTGAATTGACACTGCTGATTTTGCTTTGTTCTCTTTCAGCGGAAGCCAAGTTGGTGATGAAAATGTTTTAATCAAGGCTCCACATTGCAGGACAAGCAAGACTGGAAGCAAGAAATAACAGCTCTCACTCCAAATAGCATCTCTAACTTTCCACAAACATGTTGCACGTTGATTGTTTAATACAAAAAGCAAAGTGTAGAAAAGAAATTGAAGTTTTGTGAGGGATTGTGGCTGCAGTATTACTTGGTGCAAGCACAGTGGCTTCCTTTTTTCCTTTTCTTGGTTTTTGTATGAGAGAAATAATGAAGGAACCTAAAATGTGTTAATTACAAAATATAGAGGAACTGAAGTGTAGATCTTTTTACTTTACACAGACTCCACCAGTAATACCATGATTTAAGGGCAGTTTACACTGCACAAATTTTTGCATCACACGAAACACTTTTGTTGGGGTTCCTTTTACATGACAACGGCGTGCTGGTGCCCCTGAAACCACAAACTTTTGAAACCGGGTACCATAGTGGAATCTTTTTCTGGCTGTGTTAATTGGCAAGTGGAGTGTCTGTAAACACCGTGACAAAGCTAATGCTAATGCTAGCGGAAGTCAATTCCTCACATTCCTGTCTAGCCACTGCCAAACTCTGATTAAACGCTCCGCAGTGCACCGAAAGAAGGGCGAATACGATGACAGTCTATTGAGGCAGATTTAAGTGTTCAGAGCAAAGTTTAAGAAATCAATCTACAGCTGAATTTCTTTAATTTGTGGCTGTTTAGGGCTTAGCAGCAACAGTAAGTAAAAAACTTCAGCAGCTCCAAGGGTATGTAATAACAAACTTATACTGCCGACTACTGGCTTGGCATGCATACCACAGCACTTTTGGTTGTTTGTGTAAATGTGGACATATTTTGAAGATACAAAGGAAAGACCTTTCCATTTTTAGTATGGCTGGTCCCCTTGAAAACGTGGTCTAAGACAGAGAAGAGCTAGGTGTTTCCTTGCTGGCTGTAGCGTTATATTAAGCATACAGTCATACAGATACAGAGAAATTTTTTCATCTAGGTCTTGCCCAATAATCGAGCAAGCAAAGTTTATTTATATGACACCTTTCACTGACACAAGGCACATACTGTAGTGTTTCACAGTCAAATCAAAATAAAAATAAAATAGAAACAAAGAAATAGATAAAAATTCAATGTAAAACACCCGTTAAAATTTTAAAACACAAACTTATATTTTACCCAAAAGCCTGTCTGAACAACAAGGTTTTTAACTATTTTTTGAAAGAGTTTATAGAATCCAGAGATCTCAAGCATGCTTGGAGTCTATTCCAAAGCTTACATGCTGCTGATTGAAAAGAGCGATTATCATGATTCTTGAAATGTGGTCGAGGAACACTAAGAAAACCCTGGGTGGAGGACCTAAGGGTTCTACTTGTAGTGGAGAGGTTTAAAAGGTCACTTTTAGGAAATGCCTGGTCACATAAGGCACTATAATTGAGGACCAAAATTTTAAAATGGAATTTAAAATTGACAGCAAGTCAGTGCAAGAAGGTTAAAATCAGTGTAATATGTGACCATCTATTGGAATTAGTTTGATTCAACTGACCTAAGTTTGACTATGTTCCTGAAACGAAAAAAGCATGAGTGGGTCAGCGTCTTAATTTAGGTATCAAAACTCATGGAGTAATCTAAAATGACGCCAAGATTGCGCGGACTGAGTTTACAGGATGATGATTGGGTACTGAAAGCTGAATGGAGGTTTTCAGGGGCAACAATCAAACTTCAGTTTTATCTGCATTTAGCTACAGAAAAAAAAAGCCACCCAGCTTCTAATGTCTCCTAAAAAAAAAAGAAGAAAAAAAACCTCAAACAGTTTTCTGAAACAGAAGGCTGTGGAGCTCATTAGATTTGGAAGGAAAATGCAGCTGGATGTCATCAGCATATAAAAAATAAGCAATATTGCTGAAATCTCCCCAAATGGCAACATGTAGCTTGAAAACAAAATGGGCCCCAAAACCAATCCCAGGGGGAAAAAAGTGCACTTAAGATAAGCTACAACTATTGACCTTAAGGTTAATTGTTAAGCAGTTACAGTAAAACTAATCAAATATAAAGGGTTCTAAAAAATATCAAAAAATTTTAGGCAAGTGTTTATGATTAAAGTTGCAGTAGATAACTTCTGCAAAGAAGCTAGCAAGCTAACGTTAGCTGTAGCATGAGACTTGTTGGGAAGCAAATCTTTGTCTCAGTTCAAATTTGAGCAGACTGATAGTGTAGCTTGCAGACACTCGGTATTTTGCAGAGGCGAGTCAGAGCTCGGTGAGCTTGTACATCACCTGTCGCTAAGAGGCACAGCATAGAGCGGTGAATAAGAACAGAGAGTACAGAGAGCATCACTAATTTTTATATTTTTTGTGAAACCCTCGTCCCGGTGGCAAAGAAAATACCATATCCATAACAGCAGGGCTTATTGGAGAACGATATAACAACAAATGGGGTCATTTTTCATCCATTATTACACTGTTTAATCAGTTTACACATCGTAATGACATTGTTGAGCCAAAAAAGGTGTCTAGTTTCACTTTTTTTAAA